>JAFISD010000049.1:0-143551 GCA_022560085.1 Helminthosporium solani
TTTTGTTTTTTGCTTTTAAATTTAAAATTTTTACAAACCAATTAAAAATAAAATAAACCCCCAAAACATAAAAAATTCCCAACGCAGGGCACCCCCCCCCCCCCCCCCCCCCAAAAAAAAAAAACCTCTTAATCAAACGAGCTCTTAAAAACCCACCTCTGCTCCTCGCCCACCGTAAACGGCACCCCGACCTCAAAAAGCTTCAACACCGCCTCGGAAAAGTCCCTAAAAAAGACCTCATTATCCCTAGCATAAACCTCAGCATACGCCCTAAAATTCCGATCCTTCACAATCTCCATATCCGTCGGCAACATCATCAAGCTCTTCGTCTTGACGTCTTCAAACTGCTTGGGCCCATTCCACTTCTTGTACGCCCACTTCTCCTCGAGAAGCAACTTGTAGTAGTCGTTCGTCAGCGTAGTGGGAGAAAAGGTCCACGGCCCATCGAACCCGGAGCGATCGGTGTGGCAGCGGCCTAGGGCGTGGGCGCCGGATAGGGCCACCATTTCGCGGTCGTTGAAGCCCATGCGACCGAAGATGGCGCGGATGTGGGATGCGCCTTGTGCGGCGTCAGGGAGGCGGCCGTCGGGGGTGCAGAAGGCAACGTCGCGATCTTGACGGCCGGGTCGGAAGGGGATTTTTGGTCCTTGCATTTCTTGGATGGCGCAGACGCCAGCGAGGATCCAGAGGTCTGAGTAGGTTATCCAGGGGTTGGCGGCTTTGATGGGCTCGAGGAAGTCGCGGGCGGCTTTAAGGCCGGCGTTGGCGCCGTGGTCACTTTCGGGGGGGAATCGCATTGTGGCGCCGTTGGAACCGCCGGTTCCAGTGGCGGCATCGTAGCTGGGAGTTGGTTAGGGGATGCTCTGTTGGATTAAGGGGGAGGGGGTTTGGAAGATGGATGGGAGGGTTGGTATACGTACGTTCCTGATGCGTGCCATGCTAGTCTTAGCAGTACCGGGCCATAGCTGCCGTCATCGTAGTCATCTTTCTCCTCTAGCCTCTTCGCCACTTGGTCGTAGATGTGCTGGTAGTCCTCGAACGTCGGTGTTGTCAAGTACCGGGTCTTTGCTTTGGGTTCCTTGCCAAACCATTCGGGCTTCTGAATGTAGACACCATAGCCTGCGGCAACGACGAGGAGAGCACCTGCACCCCAGAGCATACCCTTGGGGTTGCCTTCATACATGTCAGGTTCTTCGGGGGCAGGTGATGAGTACGTGCGGCGCTGGTAGTAGGATTGGGTGGGCGCGGTGAAGCGGACGGCGCGGGTGGTGGTTCGCAACGAAGGCGTCGAGGTGCGCAGCGCGCGGGTGAATATACGAGAGGCGGAAGCCATTGTATTGTGTGCGTTATTCTCGCGGCGATGGTGTCGAGGTAGAAAGTAGAAAGACCAAGAGTGACGGTCAGATGTCGGATGAGCAAGTGTTATAAGGTCCTGGCGACGAATTCCAATTGCGCTCGAGTCCCGTAGTCCCAACAGATGAAAAGAGTGTGCATGAAAAGTAGAGGAGAGCAAGCTTTTAATGAGATGAAGGAGCAAAGATAGGAAGCCCTCGGTAAGCGGCCAACGTGAATCTTTCCAGAATGCTCCCTCCCTTCGTCTTTCGCATTTAAAGCCGAGCACAGGTTATCAGGAGTGGGACCTTACACCACCTCCGAGCCACCCCCGAGCCAATCACCAATTCGCATTTTACACATCGTCTAGAACATCGCTGCTCAGATAAGCTGGACGGTCGCTGCTTGCAAATGGGTGTCGCCGTGAGAAGCCGAACTGAGGGAAGAATTTCCGGAGCGGAGAAAGACTCTGCGGGGGTCTGAAAGAGTGGTGAGAAGCGATGTTGCGAGACGGACAAGACTGCGTGGTTATGTTTGGGGATGTTGCAGAGCCTCTAACTTCCCCTCTTTAGTCATCTTAGTCACGACGCCTATGATTTGATACGCGCGTGTCAGCCTTTGTAGATCGACGTCCCGAGGGAGGGGGAACAACGTGCTTCTGTAGTGGAGGTGCAGTCGAGTGCGTGGTTTGGGTGGGCTTCATCCAGTATTTGGGTAGGTAGGTATCCATTACTCCGTACTTGCTATGGTAATTATGAAAACTGTCTATATGTTCGTATGCCCTGTTACATTCCGTCGCCACCCAGACGCCGACATATTACCCAGTACTGCAAAGCTGTAAAAGGTGAAAAAGAAAAAGAAAAGAAAAGGTAAAGAGGAAATGATTAAAACCATTTAAAAAACAAGACAAAAAACAGTTCCCAAACCACCTTTCGTCAGTATACCAGAGCGTGCAAACTCCATTCAGATGCCGCCTAGCCATTAAGCCCATTCGCCCATGAAACTCGAAAACACATCGCAGTCGTTGGAAAATTACATGTAGAAATCTGTGCTGGGTGTCGAACTCCCAGAAAACGGAAATGGTCGGGTAGGCGGTCCTCCCCTGGCCCTCAAGGCCACCACTTCCTTCTCTAGCTTTGGTTTCAGCTGCAGCCATGAAGTCATGTTGGGTTCCTTTGGTATGGCAATGGCGCGGCGATATGCTGGGCAGCACTCCATTTCGCCCAAGGTGATGGATAAACGCGATGCCTTCTCCCCAAAGTACTGTTTCCGCTGCGCCTTCCGTTGCGAATAATCAAAGCTCTTAGTCTGCCGCGTAGAATCTTCCCAAGCTTGCATTGCTTCTGCAAATCGACGACGCTCTTCGACCACTTCTTGCTTCTTTGCTATCCACGTGCGTGCTTCGGCGAACCAACTGGTACAATTGGCTGAGCTCTCACGTTCAAACTCGGCGACTAGAGCCTCCGCGTCGGATTTGAGATAGACGGTTTTGAGGGAATGTGTCGTGGCGGGACCAACACCGGTGAAGTTGCCCCATGAGTCAAAGATCCCGGATGGCAAGCATTTTTGGAGATAGGAGAGATCCTCGCCAGTTGAGTCTTTCAAAATCGCAGCGACGTCCTGCTCTTTGACGATTCTAGTCTGGAGACAGTTCTTGCACCAGCGACGAAGGAACGCCCAGTACGTCTTGCGTGTTGAGGGAGTGCCGCAGCTCATGCAGCCGTGACCGTGCCGGAGGTGGGCGTATTGGAACTCGGTGAGCTCCGAGGTCGGTGGGTCGGGAAGGGTACCACGATGATAGTAGTTTCTGCTATGCTTCCAGAGCATAGGGTTGTCCCTCAAGAAGCGGTAGCAAGAAGCAATCTTGGTGCGCATCTCAAGTAGTTGGGCAGGGTCCGAGAAAGAGAGAATGGTAAACCAGGTATCCAAGTCGATCGATTTGCCGACAGCCTTGCCTCGACGGAATTTGGGCGGTGCTATTTGGCGCCTCGACGGCACACTTAGTAGAATTACCGCATTGGAGCTGTTCGACGCAACAGATTCAATCGAAGCACCTTGTCTTTGGGCCTCTTCGTCCTCGTCACGTTTCCGCTTTCGGTCCGGTTCGAAATCGACGCCGGGAATCTTGGCCAACCGCACACGTTGGGTTTTCGCCTCTCGATTTCCAGCTCCTGCCAGCGCTCGTCGGCCGGTCGGCTTCCGATAATTAATGACGGTGCTGTAGGCTTGTGGTGGTGCATTTGAGGGCGTCTGCTTGTTGACCTTGAAGACAGCTTGCTTCGAATTTACCATTGCGGACAGCGGGTCAGCAGCCGCTGCGGAATCCAGGCGCACGGGCGACAGACAACGAGACACACTTCCTCTCTCTTGAGCCTCACTGCTACCATAAGGACTTTGGACGGTGGTGGTTGTTGAGTGTATACGTGAGTGTATGTGGAAAGACAGGTAGGCAGGAGGAGGGGGGGGGAAGCGGATGGGAGAAGAGAACTCGACCTGAGACGTCGTCGATTTTGAAGCCGAAGCTTAGCTTAGCCTGGGAAAGCGCGGCGGAGAAAGTAGTTATGGAAGCGAGCAGGTGCTTTGGCTTGGGACCCATGAAATAGCAAAGTGCCGCGCAGGTCTTGTCGACATCAGCCTGTTCTTCTGCCACAGATGTTCGTTGCAGCCCGGATATATGGGCCAGAAGCTGTTTCTGCCTCCTGGCCACTGCAAGATGGCAGCAGGTCGCAGTGAGCTGCGGGATTGTCCGTCGATGTGCTGTATTGTATGCATTGCCAAGACCGACTAGGCCTATAAAGGACTAGGGCGCAGCTGGCGGTCGATCAATCGTGGAGGGAGGAGATATCCCAAGGTCCTCCCGCCCCCCTTGAAGCGCTACTACTTGGTATGTACGGAGTATGTACTCCGTATGCACAATATGCGCCCCTATAAGTCAAGTGACGAATAGTAGTAGATTGTAGTTGCATCCGGGATTTCTCAAAGCAGACATCTTGGGACATACATATTATGTAGTTATACAGTGGCATTGTATGTACAATAGACCTCGCGAAGGATGTACACGGCGGTGGCTCAGCACGGCACCTCCTCGATTTGGTCATGACTGCACCCAATCACTACGGAGTACATATCGTATTGCGTCCTTCTCCAAGAGTTGCGACAATTTCACCGCCAAATACGTGAATAGATCGATACATATCTGTGATTCTGTGATGAGATGGGTTGTTGCTTTCACCGAGTCCCTCCTTTTGCTTGTGTCCCAGTTCAAGAATACAGCAGATGTCTCAACTAATCATATGGTACTTGTATCTATTCGTGTACATTCATTCATTCAATGTTGTGGAGACAGGTTACATATACGTACCCAAGTACTTAGGTACCTAACATACATTAGGTGGTAGGTAGTACGCTGGAATATCACGTGGGTGATGCTGACCGAGGCAATTGCCTATTCCAATCGTAGTCCGGCTCAATCCTGGAAGCTTCGACCGACAACCGGCCAAAGAAATGCGGGGGCAGGCACGCCCAGCTCGCATGGAAACAACGACCGAGATCGGCCTCTAGCTACGGGGCAGTTTGATCGCAGCTTTTCTTTCATCGTAAGCTTACTAATTACCTTTTTCCTTCAACACTTCTCTCTCACCTCACATACGCCTGGCTGTTGCACTCACTGCACGATACGCAGCACTTGCGCGACCCGTCCGATAGAAGTTGAGGCAGAGAGTGAGCGTATTTGATCATTGAAAGCAGGGATCACCGCTCACATCTTTTTGATGTTCTCCAGAACTGAAAGTAAGCGGAATCATCTCTTGTCTATTGGATTTCAAATCTAACACTGGGAAGAATCGCCTGATCCCGCGGCTGGCACATACGATGGCCCTACCTGCGAGGACGATGTGCCCGACATGGTTTCCTGTCCAGCGCACACCACGGAGCGCAAACTCGTGACCAGGATCGACCTTCACGTTGTGCCCTTCCTCTGCATCATGTACCTGCTGGCCTTTTTGGACCGCGTCAACATCGCTAATGCCAATGTATTCGGCCTCTCCACCGAGCTTGACATCGACGGTAACAAGTACAACAACGCTTTGGTCATCTTCTTTGTGCCATACATCCTGTTTGAAATCCCGAGTAACATTCTACTCAAGAAGTTGAAACCGAGGATCTGGCTCAGTGTCTGCATGTTTGGCTTTGGTCTAAGTATGTAAGCTCCTCTTCGACTGCATGGGTATATGCTTATTACCAACATTAGTTACCATGTGTCAAGGCTTTGTGAACAACTATAGCGCTCTCCTCGCCACACGCTTTTTGCTGGGTGTCTTTGAAACTGGCATGTTCCCAGGCGCCTTTTACTTGATAGGGATGTGGTATCGTCGCGAAGAGGCCCAGAAACGCTACACTTTCTTCTTTTCGTCGACGACCCTTGCGGGAGCCTTTGGCGGCCTTCTCGCCAGCGCCATCGGGAAAATGGACGGGATGAGAGGTTACAAGGGCTGGAGGTGGTGAGAACGCTGCCCATCTCCTCCACTTGATATGAACGAGAACCATGCACTAACCCTATACTCGATAGGATCTTCATACTTGAAGGCTTGCTCACCGTGGTTGTCTCATTCTTCTTTTTCTTCTTGCTGCCGAATTTCCCAGAAGAAGCCAAGTGGATGACGGAGGAGGAACGCGTCTTTGTCAAAGCTCGGTTACAGATCGACCAGGGCAAGAGCGCTAGAGAACGTCCCATCACCATTGCGGACGTTGGCCGTGTGTTCAAAGATCCGAAGATCATTGTTGGTGGATTCATGTGCGTCTTTACTTCCAAATCCCTTCCCTTCGTCTGCTGAAGTGGACTTCGCTGATTCGACCCCAAAGGTATTTCGGTCTCATTGTCCCAGCCTATGGATACGCCTACTTTTCCCCCACCATCATCCAGTCTTACGGCTACACCCCCATCCAGACGCAATTGCACAGCGTCCCACCCTGGGCTGCCGCTTTTGGATTCGCCATGGTCATAGCATGGTTCTCCGACCGCCTCAGGCATCGCTTCCTTTTCGCCATCTTCCCAATTCTGGTCTGCATTGCCGGCTTCGCTATTCAGCTCACTGTGCAGAACAATCGTCAAGTCCAATATGCCGGCCTCTTTTTGATTGCCATGGGCGCCTATACGGCCATGCCAGTCATCGTGTGCTGGTTCAATATGAACTTGGGCGGGCATCATAGGAGAGCTATTGGAAGTGCGTGGCAGGTAGGCTTCGGAAATATTGGAGGCATAATCGCGATTTATGCATTTTTGAAGAAGGATGCGCCGAAGTATGTGCCGGGGTACAGTATCAGTATTGCGTTCGTGTGCTTGAGTGCTTTGAGCTGCTCGCTGTACTTCGTCATGTGCAATTGGGCGAATCGGAGCCGGAACAAGGCGGCGAGGGATATTGGATTGACCGAGCACGAGAAGACGGAGCTGGGTGACCTGAATCCGGACTACAGGTATCTTCTGTAGAGAGGAGAGCTTGTTTGAACAACACAAAGATGGGTGAAAAGGGTTCAAGGTTCCGTCGGTCCCAGAGATGTAATTTATGTTCTCTCCTTCATCTTTCCCGTAGACTTTCCATCACCAAACCCAAAAGACCGGCTCTTCCCATGACTCTTCCTTTGCAGTTGGGAGGCTTCTCTTCTGATGGTCATCATCTTCATGTATCCTAATGTGTCTCACATCAGATCCCCCTCTTTCAAGCCACGCTCGGTGCAGTCATAACACTCTCCCCATCCCCACTCTCCTGACCCCAAATCTCCTTGCTCTCACTTTCCACCCCTTTCATCGCCCTAGCCACCTCCTCCAGCCGGCTCGCCACCTCCAAAACCCCCTTATTAACCTTTTCAAAATACCTATCATTCGCCTCCCTCCTCTTCCGACTCAACTCAATATCCTTCTCCGTCTCGCTCTCCAACTTGCTCCTCTCAAACGCATTTCCCAAAGCCGCACTCGGCACAGACGCATCCGAATCCATTCTATTAACGCCATTAGCGGTCGACGACGCCGAAAGCAAATCCGCGGCATCAGTCCCTGAAGAAGCCTTGGCAGACGAGGAAGACTGCAGCGATTCTTCCGCCTCGGAACGCGCCCAAGCTTTCGCAAGATCGATCTGTGCCTGGCGCAAGTCCTCCAATGCCCGGGAATGCTCGCTACCGAAGACGGTCATGCCCGGTCCCTTTATTGCGCTTAGCTCGACTTCCTCGAGCGTGTTTTGCATCTCTGCCCATATTGCCTCGGCTCTGGAGGAGGCTTCGGCGTCTACGGCAGCGCTCTGCTGCTTTTGTCGCCGGATGAAGGGCGCGCTGGGGTTGGAGGAGGCGACGCTGAGGTGCTCGCCATCATGGATGGAGGGTGGGGGGAGGGGGCGTTTGGAGTCGGGGCCGAGGAGGGAGCGCTGGCGGGTTAGGGGAGTGCGGGTGGATTTTTCGGGGGAGGTGGGTCCTGGGGGGAGGAGGGATACGTTGGAGGTGTTGTGGGAGGGGGGGCCGACGAAGAGAGCGGGTGCTGGGAGGCGGTTTGAGGGGGTTTTTGTGATTTTGTTGGTGGTGGAAGATGACATTGTAGTGTTTAGGTGGTGTTATTCTATTGATGAATTCCAGCGATATACTGGCACGATATTCGGATTTGAGATCAGACCATTTATAGTTTTAATGCGCTGGGTCAAGGTATCACGCACATGTGAAGGCCCATATGGAAACTAGTAATCTATCTAACTGTGATGATGATTGCGCGATAAGATAAGATCTCAACAATATGCGCTAGTCCCGACCTTGACTAGCGCTAGCGACCTGCCAAGCCACACACCACGAAAATACGTTCGTCTACATCTCCAACCTTCGACCGCCATACTAACCACCCTCACTCCCCAGCACATCTCTTGACAATACCGCCAAGATGGGTAAAGGTACGCACTTCTATCAACAATACATCTGCAATTCCCTAAAAACAGCCCATCTCCCACCTCCCGCGTCTTCTGCGACGAACAAGCGACCGCCTTTTCCAGGTCTAGCGCTCACAGTTGTATACAGGCAAGCCGAGAGGACTCAACGCCGCGCGCAAGCTCCAGAACCACCGTAGGGACAACCAATGGGCCGATCTCAACTTCAAGAAGAGGCTCCTCGGAACCGCCTACAAGTCCTCTCCCTTCGGTGGCTCCTCTCACGCCAAGGGCATCGTCCTTGAGAAGGTTGGTGTCGAGGCTAAGCAGCCCAACTCTGCCATCCGAAAGTGTGTCAGGGTTCAGTTGATCAAGAACGGAAAGAAGGTCACTGCTTTCGGTACGTCTTTTTGCTAGAGAAGAAGATCACGCCACTATCGCAGCCGAGAGGGGGACTCCGGGTGGCGGGCATAGAACGCGAAGGCAGGGTGAAAGAACTGTGGCTAATACATGTATAGTTCCCAATGATGGTTGCCTTAACTTCGTAGACGAGAACGACGAAGTGCTACTCGCTGGTTTCGGTCGCAAGGGCAAGGCCAAGGGTGATATTCCCGGTGTGCGTTTCAAGGTCGTCAAGGTGTCGGGTGTCGGTCTGTCGGCGCTGTGGAAGGAGAAGAAGGAGAAGCCTAGGTCATAAGCGGCTCGCCAATCCCAACCCGCAAACCCCAAAACCAAAGCACGCATGAACATGGATGCCTCCCCCACGAACCGGAATGTGGGCGATGATTGATGGATTTGAGGACATCATGGGAGGCTAACGGAGTCTTTACATTATCTTATGGGGAGTTTTGTGTGCTTTGAGATGGGTACACTGAAAAGATATACGATCAGGCTTAGGTGGTTAGGTAGAAATTCTAATCATTTCGAGTGCCCAGCTATCATTGTTTGTTAAGTCTATCACATGTGGTGGTATTATTCATAGGCGGAATGGCTTCAAGTACAAAGAGTGGGCAGGGTACTTGTATTGCCGCACTATGTAACGCAAGGTCATATACTCCATAATGCCACCCGAACCAAGGCCACACCAAACGTCCAGCCCCAGCTTCGTAATGTTCAACAAAAGGAGAAGAAGGGGTATCTGTCTATCAAAAAAGAAACGCCAAAAAGTTGAAACAATGCAACCCACCCAGATCCAACCCATCCATCATGAAACTCATCCACAGATCGCACCACCAGCACAACCACCCATCTCCCCACCCCTACTTCGAAAACAAATCATCAAACCCAGACTCCAGCCCCGTATCCCCCACCTGCTTCCCATACGCATTATCCAAATACTTCAGCTTCGGACTCCGAAACAATTCTTCCTGCCTCTTGACGTTTCTGGGAATACTCCAATCGGCGCCGCCCTGCTGGCTCGCCTCGCCAAACTTCTTGGCCTCCTTGAAGAAGTTGTGGGGGACGTGGGTGGTGCCGGGGGCGTTCCACGGGTCGATACGAGCGTTCTTGGGGGCGAGGGAGCCGCGGGGGGCGGGGGGAACTTTGTGACGGAAAGGGTTGGGATCAGGGCGGGCGAAGAGGGAGTGGCCGGGCTGTTGGTGGGATGGAGGGGATGTGTTTGTGAAGTTGGGCGGAGGAATTGGTGGTGAGGGCTTTCCATTTGTTGGGGGAAAGGCGTGAGGAATTACTGATGGGGTGTTGTTTGTGAAGCGCTTTGGAGTGGGGGCCCAGTCCATTGCTATGTCTGTTGCTGTGCGGTTTGTTTTGCGGGGGTTGTAGGGGGTTGTCCATTCACTATCTTCGGTTGCGACGGAGGCGATGGTGAGGGTGGGGGAGGGTGGGTATGCGGAGCTGGGGCCGCTGGCGAAGCTGGAGGTGAAGGATTGGGCCATGGTGTCGAAGCTTGAGTTGATTGGCCGTGAATGTGGATCTGTGGGCGGGTTTGGGTGGTCGGTGGGTTGCGTAACACTGGGAAGATGGGCATCTAGGGGTTGCATGAGGGCCCTGGACGAGTGGTAGCGGATGCGGACGGTGTTGTAGCATCGGATGGTGCCCCAAGCTAGAACAGCGAAGATAGCGCCGTGGGTGTAGTGGAGGGATTTTTGTGCCCCCTGTTCGACACTGGCCAAGCTGAAGTAGGCATAGCAGCGCCCCGCAAGCAGGAAGAGTCGAAGCAACCAGACGGTCTTGAGCCCATGCATGTTGCCACCGGGCCGGTTCGTCTTTTGCTCTAGTCTCGGATTCCACCAGATAGTGAGCAAGTCTGCGAGAAGGGCGTACTGGACCAGCTGTAGGATGAAGGGAGAGTTGAAGCAAGACTCCTCCACGCTGCGTCGAAATACAGCATCCTTGATACAGACCTGGAGATCAAACTGTCGAGCGCGGTCCTGCGATGCCATCATGCTCAAGACATGCCACAGCAGTCCGAATACGACGCTGGCGAGATATGTGTACTTCGCAATGAAGATGATTGCCAAAGTGAGGGTCTGGCGGAAGGCACTTTCGGGCGCTTTATACTTCTTGCTCTGCTCCAGGCGCCTTCGCAAATGGTCTGCCTTGGCAGCATATCCTGCTGCACGTATCCGCTCCTGTACTCGGTCGATACAGTTTTCACAGACTTGCGGGTAGCGCTCTTCCAGCTCGGCGCGGTATTCGTCCACGCTTTTGAGGTACTGGGCATATTGGGGGTCGTCTTCGTCGGGGATGTATTCCGCAATCGTCTTGTTCAAGAGGAAGTGGTTGTGCTGGCAGACTTCGCAGAAGGGCGATTCGGTAAGAGAAAAGCTCACGGCGGGAGTAGGAGAGCGCGAGCGGGCGTACTGCAAAGATGGCGGTATTGCTGCGGTTGCTTCAAGAGGAGGGTCGACGATGTTGCCGCGCTGGGGAGGGTCAAGAGCCGGATTTATGAAGCGCATACAGACAGAAAAGTGGAGTGAGGTGATGGCGGAGTATTCGCACACAACTGTGCACAATGTACGGAATAGAGGAGGATCAGTTATCTTACCTTGTCCAGATAGTTTGTCGCATCGCAGTTCCGGCACAACCACTGCTTAGGGATTCCATCGTGCTCGTTGCGTGAAGTCACGTTGCAGTAGTGACAGCGCAGGTAGCGCCGCAGCAACCTAACCATGTTCAGGCCTTTGCGATGAAGAAGGGTTAAGGGAAGAGTATACGATGAGGCCCTGTCCCTCTCTTTGGGGTGCTTTCGGGAAGCCTGCTTCTGATCATGGATGATCACTATGTACGAAGTAGTGAACTACGACGCGGAGACGTTTGCCAAGCCCGCGGCGTGAAATTTCCGCTTCCCTTTGTCTGCAAGCTTTCGAGCACCACGTCGGAGCTCCCCTGCCTGCCATTGACCATGGCTCCATAGCCCGCATCTCACCCACCATCCCTCCCGTGCATTCACTATTCACTATCACAATGAGCCAAATATCCTCCGCCGCCCCGCTGCGCACAGCGAAACAGCTAGCGAAGCAGAAGGATATCCGACATGTCAAGTCGGCCATCCGCTGGCACGAACGCCAACGAAAGCAGCGACAAGCCATCGCCGCCGATGCCCATGAATCCAAGCGCACCGCCATCTCCCGAATAAAATGGAATCAGGATAACGTGCTCCGTCCCAGGCGAAAGGCATTTCTGGAGGCGAGGCAGGACTGGAGACTGGGGCCTTTGAGACCTAATCGTGCCATTGGCAAAGACAAAGACGTTTATGGCGCCTTAGGCGAGGAAGCGCAAAGACGCCCTGACATTCCTGTGAGGGTGCAGAAGAACAGAAACGAATTCTTGGAGAGGAAGGGGCGGGAAGTGGAATCCCCCTTGGTAGTGGACGACAAGAAGTATTTTCACATCGTGAAAGGCGATCGTGTGGTCGTACTTCGGGGTAGAGAGAAGGGCAAAATCGGTGTGGTACAGAACGTGACTGAACATTCGCATGAGGTTATGCTCACAGGCATGAACATGGTAGGATGCCTCTGACCCGCTCTTTTCTAAGCTTCCGGCAAGGGCTCACAGCGACAGCACTATTCCGACACTTCCTCTTCCTTCTGGAACATGCCGCTTGCCGAACCCCAACCAAAGACTGCAACCGAAGTCCTTTTTCCCATCGACGATGTTCGCCTTGTGGTTCCTTACCGCATCACTTCCGCTTCTGGCCGCGAGACCTTCCAAGACGTCATTGTTGACAAAGTGATCCTGGAGCGCTATACCACCGGCATCGACCCCTTCACGGGCATCGACTACGGCCACGAGGAGTTCCCCGCCGAGCACCGCTATGACCCCGAAACCGAGCTCCCCATCTTCAAGCGCTACGTTGCTGGTACGCGCAGCCTGATCCCATGGCCGTGGGAGAAGGATGACGAGGCGCTCGCCGAACACAAAGAAACGGTTAGGGCGGGGCCCAAAGAGCAGAGGCGCATCCGAGACAAGATTCGGCATCCACTCCGGACCATTTCAGAGTACAGGAAAGAGCTGCAAGAAAAGAAAGAGGCAGAAGCCAATGCCGCCAAGGCCCTTCGCGAACAAGACAATAAGGTCCTCGAATCCGTCAACCAAGAAATCGCAAACATAGAATCCAACAACACCAAATTCCGCGCAAAATCGCAGCCCGCAAAGGAAACACAGGACCACGACGATGACACGGGTCGCAATAGAGCCGATCCCGAAGAACAGACCTCCCGTACCTTCTATCCTACTCTCGTCTACCCTCCCTTCCCCAACCAAATCACCGACGAGCTCGCCCCACACATTCGCGTAGCTCGCTGGCAGGATGCGAAAGACAAGCGCATGAGCGTCGTCCAGGATGCCCTCGAGAAGCAGTGGTTGGAAAGGGATATTGCCAAGGACGAAGAGAAGAAGAGGAAGTTGGAGACGATGAAGACGCCGTTGCAGCTGAGGTGGGAGATTCAGAGGGAGCAGCAGTTAAAGGAGCGTAAGGAGGTGGATATGGATACGTTGCTTGCTGCGTTGGGGAAACGTATGGTAGAGAAAGGGGGTGTGGGGATGGATAAAGGGAAGGGCAAGGGTAAGGCAAAAAGGGGAGAAGTGGTGGCTGGGGCGGATGTGCAGTAAAATCTCTTATATATGCTGTGTGATTGATACGTTTGGCCTCCGCCCCTTGTAGCATACTACTGTACGAAGTAGATATCTTGTAGGATTACTTAGATGAGTTGGTTTTATACAGTGTGAGACGGACTTTTGCTGAATATGAATTTCATCGCTTACATCTATCTACGTATGCGCAGTGCCAAGTATAAATTAGTAGTCTCTTGTATGCAGATTTCAAAAGTCGTTGACATGGAAGTCGAATACCGGGTATCTCTAACATGATGATCTATAGGCAATCAAATCAACCACAGTTCCAAACGCCATTCGCTATGCTCTCCAACCACCTCTCCATCTATCTATACATCATCCCCTATACTTTCCCTCCACACCCCCCTTTTCAAACAAGCACACCCCAAAACTCCGCCCTCCCGCCTCCCACCCCCTCCAACTCCTCCCACTGCACCAAAAACCGATCAACAACCCATACCAAAAGCCGCCCACTCAAACTCAATCGCCTTACCCTTGCAAAGCTCTCGACATAGATAGTCCGCAGCTTGCCCCTGCTATTCGCGTCCTTAATATCGAAGAACTTGAGGATCAGCGATGCGAGGACCACGATGACTGCGGTTGCGGGCCCGTTGGTGATGATGAGGTCGGGGAGATCGCGGGCGGCGGCTTCATAGGGGGTCTGGGTGGTGGTGGGGGCGGAGGAGGGGAGTGTGGGGGCGGAGAGGAGCGGACGGAAGGTGGAGAGGAGGGTTTGTAGACTTGTTAGGGGGGTTGTAAGGAGGGGTTGATGGATGCGGCGGGCGCGGGGGAGGGTGGTGATGTTATAGTGCGAAGGGCCTGTGCAGGGTATTCTCTCTGTATGTGGTTTTGTTTCCGGTTTTTCTATTCTCTCGTTTGGTTTGGCTTTCGTGTCGTTTGGCTTGTAGGTACTTGGCGTTGTTGGCGGGTTTGCTCGTTCTTCGAGGTCCTTTTCAAAATCTGCTGCGCGTTGGGCGGAGAAAGCGTCGCCGCTGTTTACTATGTAGGTTCTGTGCGTGTATGTCTTTGTGTCTAGATCGCGTAGGAGATTGAACATTTCGTGCGTGTGGCCGCCGGAGCCCAGGACGATCAGGATTCGCGTCGCGAGAGGTCGTTTTCGTAGCGGGCGTGTCGAGACGTGAGAGTGAGGGAGGATGGTGAGGAGGCGGAGGGTGAAGGCGACGAAGAGGGTGACTAAGAGGGCGAGGAGGAAGGAGAGTGTGTAGAGGGATGAGAGTGAAGGCGCCATCGCAGGGGTTGGATGGGTGGAATTGGTTTGTTGGATGGTCGTTGAGATAACTAAGGGCCTCAGGGTGGCGCTGTGTGTGCCAATCGGGTGTAAGACATGAAAGTAGGTATTGGAGTCGAAGTTGAACGTGAGTTCGTCTTGAGCAAGCTTGAATTACGTGTTTCAATGTTCTGGTGGGGCATTTCCCCAAGCTGATTCCGCTAAGGCGGGGCGCGAGATCACGTGCAAGACCTTGCTTGAACGCGCTATCTTTTTTCTACTTTTTATCAACTTGTCTTGGAGAACTGGAAACTTGACACTAATAAGCCTAGAATGCTTCAATCACGTCATCTGACAGCAATGCGCCAAACTGTTGGATCCACTGTCCACGTTGCCATGATGCGGTATCGAATTGGGTTTTCACATAGAGTACTCCGTAGTTGGATGCGAAAGACTCGAGCAGCAAAGTAGTAACTAACATCGGACTTCTGGCACGTTCCAAGAATCAGTAGCGCTCCAAGTTCTCAGCTCCTTGGTGATGGAAAATCGATGCCTGTTCGTCTCTAGGGATTTTATAGTACAACATCGTCCGTACGGTAGTGATCAGCGACAATGCGGTAGAGGAAAGAAGGAGCGTGACCGCCACTGTCAATATTAGTATAGACCTTCTACAGCAGCCGCGCTGGCACTTACAGATTGGTGATGTAAAGGTCGACCAGATCAGCCGGTACATAGTCGTACAGCGGATGCTCGACATCGACCTTGTCCACAAACTCTCCATCCTCATAAGGTACTACACTGCCCGCGTCGCCGTATTCGATCAGTTCGTCGAGATCGAACGGATAGACTGGGCTGAGTTTGTAGACACCGCTGAGCACAACGACAGGCGTCTGGTGGCTTTTGGCGGCTTGCGCAATCAAATGAGCGCCTGCTGCTGCCACGAGCCCCCCATTTGCAAGAACGGTGTGTGTGGCTAGAATGACCTTGTTGACACGCGACATGATGGCGAAGACGTGCGAATCGGGAATCACGTAAACCGGAATGCCGAGCTCTGTAAGGCACTTCCACTTGTCGTCCTCATCTTGTACTTTTCCGTCCTGCTTCCTTCCGGTGAGAAGTACTTCGTGAGTGGCTGTATTGTCGTGGGGATAGGTCTCGGCATGTACGACAGTGAACTTTCGGTTTTTCGCGGCTTTAGTAAGGAACTTCTGAACCGTTGTCGAGGCTGTGTGGGTGAGGATAATCTCGTTCGCATGGATGTGTTCGTGTGCGAGGTCTGCAATCTGTTTATCCGACTGGTCCAGCTCTTCTTGCAACTCCATGATGCCGCTCATAACTTCTCCTTTCAAATCGAAATGCTGGCTTCGATTGAGCTCCGTGAGTCGGTCCAGGTTCAAGCTATGCGCGCCTTTTCCGTCTGGCGATGCTTGGCCGGTTGGAGTGCTGACGTTCGTCGAGCTATCTGCTGGTTGCGAGAAAAGACCGAACAGCGAGTTGACCAGAGGAGCGGAGGATGTGGGCGCATACGACGTATGTGAAGTGAGGAGGGCCGGACGCTTCGTCAATTCACCCGAGTCAGACATGTCTGGCGTGTACAAGCTGGCATCTACAGGCTCCGTTGCTGCGTGTCTGAGAGGACTAAAAGACGATATGCTTGAATTGAGCGGCGGACGGAAAGCCTGGTCATTCTGTGTGGGTGTGCTGCGGCCAGTGTCACTTGTGCCAGCAAGGGTTTCGCCCACATTGTCTTCCACAACCTCCCTTATCAGACCCAGTACACGGCGCACAATATTCCCTACCACGACCTCGCGGGGCTGGGCTGCCGTCAAGCGCCTGCCGACCCCTCGCACCCGCTCCAGCAGCTTCATCGCATCGTGGCCCTTGAACTCGCCCACCACCTTCGAGATGAGCGCGGCGGTGGCTATGGCGCATGGTCGCGAGTTACGGATCTGACGTCGCTTGAGGAGGCTGCATAGTAATCAGCCACTAATTCTGTCCCAGGTGTGGATTGTACGCCGTCGAGTCTTACGATATGAGGTGGTCTACTGAGTGGTCTGCCGGCGTCGACTTCAGCGACTTGAGGAAGGACGTCAGCCCTGGCGCTAATGCGACGGCGGGAGCCATTTAGATTTAGTTTTCTCCTAGTATGTGTAGGTTTGTTCTCGTTGTGGATCAAGATGGATGGAGGAGAAGGGAATTTGGCTGTGGTTGGCGGGGTGTTCTTCCAGGCATACAAGCCCGTCTTCGGAGCGGAAACTGGGTGGTAATTGGCTGTGTCGCAGTTTGTATAGAAGCCAGAAACTATGCGCACATATTTTTGGGCAACCTCGAGTAATTTATGGGGGATAGAGAAAGTTGGGAAGCACTGTCTACAAAGTTGATCTATGTGCCTATATAGATGTGACTCTATCGGGGGATTTCTTAGGCCTATTCCATTGGTGGCGCACTTTACCTAGCGCGTCATTGCTGCTCTCCAACACCTGGTGCAGGACACCTCATCCCCAGCTGTCTCCAACCGTCACCTCCGTGAGCAACGCCACGTAATCTACATCCATCTCGCTGCTATAGAGCCTCTTTTCTGCTGCCAAACCGGCCAAAGAATTATCGGCTTCAGATTCCAGCGCACGGCAGCAGCTAGCCCCCTGCGACCAACTATCCTCTGCCTATCATCACTCCACATATCCGCGATACCCCTACGCGCATCTTTTCCGCTACACTGCGATCTGTCCATGGCCGGAGTCAGATGAACGTTCTTGCACACATAGGCACGCCGCCTCCCAGTCCATCGCGTTCAAGAGCCCCGTCTGCTAGCAACATCTTCCAAACACAACCTCGTACTACTTCCTTTCAGCAAGCAAACGATGCGGGTGCAGAACTTATAGCCCCTACGAGCAACATGGTCGCCAGGATTATGGACAACCGCAGTTATACCCAGATAGATGCGGCAGCGTCCGAACTTGACGAAAAGACGCCCCTCCTTCATGACGGTTCACAAGGCCCCTATGCGGAAGTGCAGGCTTCCAAGAGGCGTTTATTCCCGCAGCGGATATCACAGGTTATTGTTGGTGGTATCACGCTGGTCTTTTCGCCTGTGATCGCTGCTGGCCAGTATATGTTGGCGTGCTTCTATCACGAAGACGGGCATTTTTCGCTAGTTGCGCCCATGTACCATGTTGCGCGCTCCTTCACCCGTACGCGTAGGAAAACAGCAAAGTCGCATACAATGCAGCCATCGGACTCGGCAGAAACGAGCGAGAAAGGGAGGTCCAAGAGACGTTCCAGCGTCGCCCAGTCAAAGAGCCCGAAGCCGACCCGAAGCAAGCGCTCGCCGTCAAGCACCTCAGTTGCATCGACATCAACAGCCATATCTTCCGATTCGGACCTCGACAGCGAACCCCCACCCACAAGGGAGTCCGACCATGATGCGCCGTCCCGCCATACGAGATCGAAATCGTCCTTTCCATCCACCACCGAAGAGATAGCGCCCGCGCGTCGGCAGATTCGCATCAAATTGCATAACGAGGAAGCCCTGCGGCACCGCAAAGTATCCAAGAAGACGCAATCCCACGGCTCCAAGGCTGGCTCGAACCAGGTCTCGGCTGAGGCTGCGGCTGCGCTCAAGTCGCCCACCGGTCCCATATCGTCGAAGCAAATGACCAAGTTCCCACGAGCGCCACAGCCCCCGCGGCCCTTGGTACCGCGACGCCAGCCATCCTATTCCGGCACCGGCACTTCCGCCATCGGCCCGCACCAGAAAACGCTGATTCTAGATCTGGACGAGACTTTGATCCACAGTATGGCCAAGGGCGGCCGCTTCACCACCGGGCACATGGTGGAGGTGAAGCTACAGCATCCCGTCGGCGCTGGAGGGCAGATCATCGGCCCTCAAGTTCCTATCCTGTATTATGTCCACAAGCGACCTTACTGTGACGAATTTCTCAAAAAGGTAACATATACCATGGACATGATCAGTACGATCGACATGACTAATGCTGCGCGCCCAGGTCTGTAAATGGTACAACTTGATAATCTTCACTGCGTCCGTACAAGAATACGCAGACCCTGTCATCGATTGGCTGGAAGCCGAGCGCAAGTACTTTGCAGGAAGGTACTACAGGCAACACTGTACATTTCGCAATGGAGCGTACATCAAGGATTTGGCCCAGGTCGAGCCGGATCTCAGCAAAGTCATGATCATCGACAACAGCCCCATGTGCTACATCTTCCACGAAGGTGAGATGCCCGTGCGGGCTGGTGTATACGCCGCAGTATGTGTCTGTTGCTGACGTGCTTGGGACAGACAATGCGATCCCTATCGAGGGCTGGATCAGCGACCCGACGGATAATGGATTGCTGCACCTTATCCCTCTGCTCGAGGGATTGCAGTATGTCACCGACGTGCGCGCTCTGTTGTCACTGCGTTTGGGTCAGCCGCAGACGGCCTAATCTCACCATGGCGTGGCGGCGACAGCGGCATACCTCTGCGTCTTGACGTTGGACATTCTTTTTCTGTATACGCGGTAGTATTTTAATGATAGTAGTATTGTACCATAGCGTAGATGCTGAGCTGGCACGACGGTCTGATGATGGAGAGGACTGAAGACGAGCGGAGATACCCACGAGCAAGAGAAGCACTATTCGTTGCATACAGCACCCGTTCACTCATCTCCACATGTCCCCTATCATCCTGATCCGGCCACCGTTTGACCTTGCTGACGTATAATAGATAGTCCAAGTGGCTCCCCAAGAACTCCCCAAGCCTGTCGCATTCCCGTGCTTTTTGATGCTTTTTCCATGCTATCGTGTTCTTTGTTCCCTTCCCGCGCAAAAGTCACTGTGCGTTCTCGCCTTGTCGAGGTCCGAGTCGCGCCTTCCGGCTCTTGCCATTCGCCTGCCTTGTGTATCCCACGCGGCAGGTGGGCGGCTTGGCATTGATTTGTAACGAGGTTTACGGAAACCGCGACTTTGGTTGCTGCAGGTACCTTTGATGTTCTCCCGCACGCGCTTATCGCAGCATTTCTCATATCCCCGAAACGCCCCACGGACACCACGCAGTGTTGCAGAAGATGCATGCATGGGCAGGTCTTCAGCCCTTCATCTTTCATCTGGAGCTTTATTGCTCCTTCCCGCCGCCACTTCTCGCATGCTATACAGGTCCGGTTCCACGTCACCTGCCATCTGTTATACACGTACGTTCGTTTCCAAGCCAGAAGTGATAGAGTGTCCATGGATTCGGTCAGAAGGAGTGGAATTGGCTCGATATCCTCCCGTTCGAGTCGTTTGAGAATATGCCGGCAATGGTGCAGGACCTCGAGATGACGATGGTTGATTCCGGGTCAGTATCTTTTGCTTTTTGGGCCTGGGAGGGGCGGGCGTAACATCTTGGGCTGTGCTGGATGAGTGGAAAGGTTCTATGGTAATCTCTGGGAGCATTGCTGTTGACAATGCCAGTGGTGTCGAATACCCTCTCTATGACGGAGTTGTCGAGACCGTTCGAAACGCCCTTTCAGACGGGCATCGGAAAGTCTTCCGCGAGTGTCCGGATGTTATTCGTTTACTGGAAGACTTGAATGCAATTTGTGGCCTGAAGGTGAAGAACACGAGGAGACTATATGCTTGTCTGCAGAAAGTGGCTCTCTTTGCGCGTACATTTGCGCCGTTCTTCGATCTCGTGAGCATCTACGGCCATGCCAAAGAAGAGTGGATTGGGTGGTATTGGGGCATTCTACGGCTGGTCTTCGAGGTCAGTCTGGAGTTCAGGAGGGTTCTAGCTAAGCTTACATGATGATCAGGTCGGTAGCAATTATATACTTTTTGCTGAAAAGATCGCCGATTTTTGGGGAAGTATCGTCTCTATCTTACCAGATTACCAACAGCTCCACGATGCCTTCAAACGACAGCTGCATTTCGGGCCGGACGAGCGTATGCATACGCTACTGTCTTACGCCTACGCCGACATTATGCACGGTTGGTTGGATATATACCGCGTATTTCTGAGGGCAGCGACAGGTACGTTACTTTTTACGTACACGACTTACAAGTCTCACATTCGTGATTTACCATCCCGATGTTGTCAGCCAGTCGGAAAATACCGCATTGACGGCGCGGCATTCCAGCGTGCATTCTGCCAATAATCCCACACACGTGAAGGCAATTGTTGCACAGGAGCATTTCCCCATCTGTTTCCGCTCAAACGTTAGGTAGTAATGTGGTATGTATCAGCTAATAGTTTGCAGGGGTCGCACTACGCCATCGCGTCCCTTCACCCACGCCGTTCAACGGTACTTTATTACTCTGGCGACCGCTCGACTCTCGTTTGGCGCACTTGGAGACTAGACTCATTTACCATACAAAATGGGTACAGGAGGAAATCACGTGTCTACCTGCAAATCACGCGACAAAAGCTCTGCATCGAAGAACGTATATACACTTTCTTAATCGTCAGCAAATTGAGGCTAAGAGGAGTGGAGACCTTATGGCGGAGCGGAGAATGGCGAGACGAAGTAAGTACTCTTATATCCGACCCTAGATTTTTCTTGAAGAATTGACTTATTATTATATCACAGTGAGGAGAATCGATAAAATCAAAGCATGGCTCTCTAATAGTTGCGCTTACCGAGATGTGTTCGACCATTTGGCAAAGCAACGACATCCGAATACTTGCGCTTGGTTCCTTGATTCAGTAGCATATTGTCATTGGAAGAATGCCCCCTTCGATGAGATTTCAGCCAACAATACCGAAAGCCTCGAAAGGAATTGGTGTGATAGGGTTCTTTTTATACAAGGTGAGGAAGGGAACCACTAGTATGGTCCAATGATTGACGTTGTCTGTAGCAAACCCAGGATTTGGCAAAACCTTCATTTCTAGCGCTGTCATAGACGACCTTGATGCTGAAGCGGGAGACCTCGATATAGATGACGAGCATGAACCGCCATCAACAGCCTTTTTTCACTTCAACGCCGTCCACTCATATTTCACGCATCCTAATGATGCTTTCCGCGCTCTTGCCTTTCAACTCGTTCATACCCATAGACATGACCGTCAAACTCTCGATGCTGTCTCACTCCTCATGCGACAAACCGCTGCACATGCAAAAGCATCTTCCGACGACATCATAGTAGTCCTTTCGCTCCTTCTACGACAGCACCCAACGTTCCTTGTCATCGACGGGATCGACGAATGTAGCGATCTTGAATTGTTTTTGCATTTACTACCAGAGATGTGCAAGAGATCCGATACACGGGTCATTTTGTTCAGCAGGCCAGAGATTACGATCCCGCTAGCATATCAAAAATGGGAATCCAACTCTCCTCATATCGTCAAATTGACTGACAGCGCAAACAGCGAGGATATCCAGGTCTATGTTTCTGAAAACTTGAATCGAATGGCTGACCAGGGCTTCTTTGGCATTAACATGGACCGCTCACTACTCTTGGAGGCTGCTGGTAAAGGCAATGGGGTTTTCCTATGGGCTAGCCTGGTATTGAAGTATCTTAAATCCCCTAATCTTTCTTCTGACGAACGACGAGCCGCACTGGAACACATTGATCAACTGCGAGGTTTACAGCCTCTATACCGGCATATTCTCATCATGCTTAGCCTCCAGCCAGATATGGAGAAACAGCTCGCTTCCAATTTGATGATCTGGCTTTCCTTGTCTATTCACCGAATGTGTGTTCCAGGTCTTCACATCGCCGCAGCGTTTACCCCGAGCTTGGGCACATCAAGCACCAACAACCTCTCTAATTACATCGAATCCATACCGAGGCTGACCTGCGGACTGGTCGAGGTCACAAACTGCAGCGTCGTCTTTGCACATCTCTCTGTCAAAGAGTACCTTCAATCACCCGAATATCAAGAATCGCCATTCAGTCTCTACAAGGAAATAGATGCGCATGGTCACCTTGCTGCACGCTGCCTTTCGTTCCTCGCACATGATATACCCAAACGTCCACTAGGGAGACTGCAACCTCATTCCGCGACAGTAGCAACGAGCAGCGGGATAAGTATGCGAACTAGCAAGTCTGAAGACAGCGGATACAAGTCAATGTATTCAAGCGGGTCTGATTCCGGAGGCTTTCTCGCAGTACCCACACCTATATCATCAAAATTACCTCCAGTACCCGAACAATTCGCTCCGGCATTCGAAGGAGACATTCCATTTCTACGTTATTCGAGTCTTTGTTGGCCTGTCCATCTTACACGCGCCTTGTCCGCCACCAGCTCTATTAGTCCAAATCAACTCTCGGTACCATCGCTGCCATCACCACCGAAGACAGTGTTCTCAAAGCTTCCATGGCTCTCGCCGCTCTCAGCATTCCTAACCGATCGCTCGGCGGTAACTACCTGGGTTGAAGCCTCTTGGCGTTTCAGTCTACCTCCGAACCTCTCGCGACTCGTTCCGCTTCTCGATGCTCTGCGTTCACATGTCCCACCTGCAACTATTGAAGGAAGAGAGCTGAGGTGGGTAGTGCATGTTATGAGGGAGCTTTGCGAGGCATTGAATGAGCTGAAAGAGGAATACGGAACGACGTTGAGGGAGAATCCAGGGTTAATTTGGCAATGGAGAGGGTTGGGGCAGGGAATGGGAAGGGCGTGGCGAGGAACTGTGGGGGGTGGGGTTGAAGGGAACAAATCAATGGGTAATGTGAGTTGTTGGCCGGTGCAGGATGAACGAGTAGGAAGGACTATTGGGTGATGAATGATTACTGCAATATGCTTGTGTTGGACTTATTGTTATCAGTTCTGTCGTTCTTGTGCCTTGCAGAAGATTTGTTGATGGTATTTTGACCGAGACCGCCGGTATACGAATATTGGGGTATATTGGGGTAATTGCTTAGGTACGCATATGTTACACAGTTATCACCTTCACTGTACTCCGTAGAACAAATCATATCATCCTTTCTCACAGTCTTCCTCCATCGCAATCCTCACCCTCAACACCGCTACTACATACACCCAACCCATCCCCCTCAAACCACAACATCTATCCCACGCCCTCTCACCACCTATGTAATCACCATCACCCATCAACCACATCCACGCCGTGGCCGGCGGCCGAACGCCCCGCCCCACAACCCTTCACGCCCTTCACGCCCTCCCCTCCACGCTAATCCCCATCCGTCCCACCATCGCCCCGCCATCCTTGAATCCATCTAGCGCCCCGCACATGATTGGCGCAATGCGCCCTGCGTAGAGGGCGTTGAGCCCGCTGCAATCGATGGTTTTTGTTTCCCCGGTAGGAAAATTGCTGGTTTGGGTAGGTTGGGGGTAATTGGAATATTGGGGGGAGGGCGGGATGGGTGTGGGTGTGGGTGTTTGGTGTGGAGGGAGGTGGTGGGGTGGCACGCACGCACGGTGGGTTTGTGTGTCTTTTTATGTGTTTTGTTTTTTGGGGGGGTGGTGGTAGTCAGTGGTAGTGGTAGTGGCAGTGAGAAGAGCGTGTGGGTTTGTGGTGTTTTGGGTTAGTGGGTGGGTAGTATGGTATGGAGTAGGTTGGGTTGGGGGTTTTTTTTAGCTTGGTGTTGTTGTTAGTGTTGGGTACTCTGTACAGAGTATTGTGGTGATACTTGGAGGTTTATATGTTTTTTTTTATGACTGATTGTACTTGTGCTTGTACGACTTGGACT
The DNA here is from genome assembly GCA_022560085.1 of Helminthosporium solani. NCBI lineage: Eukaryota > Fungi > Ascomycota > Dothideomycetes > Pleosporales > Massarinaceae > Helminthosporium > Helminthosporium solani. The sequence continues at coordinate 24,160 of JAFISD010000049.1, forward strand.
TTGGCTTAGACTTTGATGGAGTTGTATTTTGCATCTATTGTGTGATTGATTCGTCTTCTTTGGGAAATGTAGGGTTGTAGGATGGCTTTTTATGGTGCTAAATCTACGGATTGGTGGGTTGGATACATGTCGCGTCTGTATTGTTGATAGGTGCGGTTTTCACTTTACTGGTTACTGGAGTGATTGGTTACGCTTGGGAAATCTTGGTATTGGCTGTCTTGCGAGGGCTGCATGTTACAGACGGTGCTAATACCACGTTGAGCCATTCCACTCGACCGCTTTGTTGGATTCAACAGCTTAAAGATAGACAAAATGTTGATGTAGACCTCTTAGTCGTGATGTAGACGACAGCGTTTGGACTAACGACTATTGCGTCACGAGCTGAATTACCTCATGTAAAGATGCGGCGAGCTTTTGTCATGTGAGGGATTGCTTTCACGGATCTCGAAAGACTATACAACTGTCTTTCGAAGTATCAATCTAATATAAAGAAAAGAGATGATGATCGACGTACTTTACACACGCCAAATTTCCAGCCTTTTGTTCAATGGACGTTTAGGGAATTCTACCCGTCAGCAGCACGCTAGCCGTATCACCGCACTTGTTTGCATCCCGTTCTTGTCCTAAGTGTATGCGGGAAACTGTTGCAATCACTCTAAAGCTACGGCAATTACAGGAAGTAAAGCGGAGTAGAAGATAGAGGTAGTTGACTAGTAGCAACGATGCTTATAGTAAGGATCAACTAAATAAGAAGCTACTCCTAATAGCTATGCAGGATTGGGATGAGCCTGTTAAAACCACTATGTTTATAGTACACAAACGTGAATACGACGCTAACGAGACATTATCAATTTCGAGCACAACCTGAGGAAAAGCATTGAGTGAGAACAATATGGTAAGACATTAATATCTACATACAAGAAGTGACATGGTAGAAACATCGTACTGTCAGGTTATACCCACAATCGACATAGGATTGAGATGTGATAATGTTTCTGATCTAGGGGCCTTGAATAAACGTTTCGATGGAAAATCTGCAGCAAATGCAGTTGTGCATGTATGCACCGCTTCAAAGTCTTATCGTGATTAGACGACATCTCTAGACCGACCTTTCCGTTCCAGGAAAAGCCACCTCTATCGCATAGTTTCACTCTGATTTCTGAGAGGATTCCATCAGCTTGGGATATATCATCGCGGATCTCCACAATTCTGCGATTTCTTCAAATCATTCGAGGCGGGTTTGAATAGATTTCGCATTGTTCAAGAACGTACTGGACATTATCAGTCCATGTAAAGGGTCTAGTCTAAAGGTCAGATTATCAACTTACCTCGTCAAGTGGAGTCGGCACTTTAAGATAGTACTTCTTAGACTTATACTGAGAGGGTGTTAGCAAAATGTAGATAGGTAGGATTGCGAAGCACTTACCCGTAGCTCATAGTTTCCAAGCCCAAAATGCTGTTTACAATATTCAATTAACTTGTCGTGGTCGATATACCGGTTCTCAATGATCTGAAGCGCTGGGTTCGATGAGAACAGTAGCTGTTCTTGCGGCTGAATTGGTTCCTCTGAAGATATGTATTTTGGGGGAGAGGGAAGCTTCGAGAGCTTGAAAGTGTTTTTGATTATGGAAAACATGTGTCGTTTTTATGATTTGGCTAACCGATATTCTCAAGGCAGTTCAATCACGCTTGGAGAAGGAAGAGAGGATTTGCTTGCTATTAGTGATATTTCTAGTAGTCCAAACAGTATTCCAACTTGGTGCGAGCTTCCCTCTGCTGATAGAGCTGCACGCACAGCGAACTGGGGGGCAACACGTAGCAGTGATTACTGCGCCTTGATCTTGTGTGCTTGAAATAAATTTCAACAGCTACTGAGCCTCATTAACGGGGAATCAGCGGATAGTCATAGGATAGAACTGCATCCGCCTCTACTGCTCGGCATCCTGCGAGCCTGCCTTGCGTAGTGACGCATATGATACGGCCTTTTCAGCCTGAGAAGAGGCTGTGCATACATGGAAGTTACTTGGTTATTCCGGTGAGTCTCATCTTTTTTCTAGTCGCGTCATGTGGTGACAAATCTAGTTGTAGCCAACGCATCGTGCAGCTAACCCTTGAGGGCTACAGTACTCGTATACCGTGGACCACTGCGCTCCGGTACAGATGAGTCGATGGCTGTCGAATCACTGGTACTTGCATGCTTTAGAGAAAACCAGTGGAGGGGTTCATGTACAGCATTTCAGAAGCTGCAGGATTTGACGAAACTACAGGCCCACTAACGTTGAGTTGATGACATCAAGCAACAAGTCTGCCTTCCATCTCCTAAAAATGTGAAGGCGAGTTTGATTTTGATTCACTAGAATAATGAGATGATCGTCCCGAGAGAATCATAGCCGATGTGCGGAGTCAAAGGCGGAAGATAGACGTGAGGCAGACCTTGGTGTGCCCCCCCATTTGGGACTAGCGCATATGCAACTCCAAGGCCACTCTCCTCCACTCCCCAGCCTTCTGCTTTCCTTTCGCACATTCATCATCTACGCAAAAAATCCGGGACCTACGTCTTGACCTCCAGTTTCACAGTCATACGAAGTTATTTGTCGCCTCACTCGTTCTATAAATCTGCGCCGGCCACCGTGATATTCGTAGGCTTACCTTACTGTCTCCCGTTGAAGCAAACCGGAACTTGTAAACACAATGGATACGTCAAAATACTTCGAGCGTACACTCTTCTACGATCTGAGCTCAACTTCTGAAGAATACTACATACGATCAGCAGAGTTCATCTTTCAGAAAGACCTAAATAATCTACAGATCGAAGTCCAGTATCAATCTCCAACGGACGCGTCATGTCACGACACAACAAAAACTGTTGATAAGACTTCCGACAAGCTTGTTATGTCGCATAAGGATAGCTTAGATCTTGTTTCATCCAATAGCCGGCCCGCTGTACCATATCACGAGGCTTCGAGGAACGAGAAGCAACCTCCAACAAAACAGGGACAACCCAGTTCAAACAGCGGTTCCTGCGGTCACTACGATTCAGAAAGTGATGGTAATCAATCATTCTCTAGTCTAGCTTCGAGCACCGCCCTTTCTACAGCGCTGGATCACCATCGAGGCTCTGGTCCCCCTTCGTATCCTGGCCCGGCGAAGCTAACCAGGGTGGACCTTGACATGGGAAACATGCAGGCTTTTGTGAGACGGACGAGGCACAACTTCAGAGTGTTCTACATTGGCCAGCGGAATACGTTCGGCCGCCTTCAAATAACCCAAGATCTATTTGAGGAGCTTTTACAGTCATGCCATGTCTTTCCACGCTTCAAAGAATATGTTATCGGGCTTGGACTCAAGAGTAACGACTCTGAAGTGACCCCTCCACCCCTTCACTACAGGCTTTTGAAAGATTCAAGGGAAAATAGCTATCAAGGCTTTGGTGAGTCTCATTCCGTGGACTACAAGCTAATTTGTATTCGCTGATGCTTGTCAGAATGCTCCTATATGTTACGATACGTTGAGCACACAAACCGCCCGGGGGACAGGCATCCGTATTCTCTCCGCCAGTTTACCACATATCACAGATACAAGCCTAAGCCTCACAGTGGATGCTCTACATGGATTATTGTTGGATCTTCAGGAAGAGCCAAAAGACGATTGGATGAGTTCACACGCAGCGTCGACGATATAATGTCTTCGAATCCGTTCGAGCTTCACACCATTTTCCTCAATACTACAATAGCAAGTTGGAGGCCGTATCTAGAAGACTTGACTAAGCTCGTCAAGCACCAGGTAAGAGATGCCAATCATGCCCTGAGAACAAGGGGCTAATTATAATTAGTCAGACAAAGCTGTTGGTGTTCTAGTTGGAGGCAGCGATAGCGGAGCCGATTTTGTTTCGATCGAGGTCGAGGACCACCAAGAGCTGAAGCAGATCGAGGATCAGATCGCAGAACTCATATTGTGCTTGGATTCTACCCTCGACACGGTTGTAACTCTGGAAGATATGTACCGACAATTTCGCGAAAATTATATTCAGAAACGTCAAGATTCGGCCTGTGGCAGGGACGCCATCACGGTTGGGTTGAAGGCGGAGGCCAGGAAGATCGCACGAACGCGAAAGTTAGCAGAATCACTTCTTTCAAGGGTCCAGAGTACTAGAACTTTGGTATGTATTTTGTGACCTACTCTCAGCAGTGTTGGGGTGGAAGGAAATATAGTCCTGATTCCGTCACCCTAGATATGTTGGAAAGGTATCGTTACATTCACAAACCGCGTCGTTGTACTGACAAGTAACTAGGTATCCTCTCTGTTAGAGAGAGAAAGTGGTCACAGTCAACAAAAGCTTCAAATGCAAGGACAGGAAGAAAATACTATCATGAGGAAGCTTGCGGAGAAGAACAATCGAGACTCTTCGAGCATGAGAATCTTGACGATTATTACTATGATATACCTACCATGTACTATCGTGTCGGTAAGTAGCGCAAGGCTCTATGAATTCTATTTATCTAGGGAAGACACAATTAATATTTGCCAGAATTTCTATTCAACCCAGTTCGTGAATCAGAAAGAACTGTCATCTGGAGGGACAAAACTCGAATACGCCAAAAATACTTATATCTTTTTCGCCATCGCTATCCCTTTGACTCTGTTGACCATCACTGTCTGGTACATCTGGGTCAATTCAGAAAAGGTCATACAGCTTTTGACTCATCGAATACGGGCTCGCGACAACGCAACGGACGAAGAGAAGGGCATGCTGGAAGGCAGATTTCCATTCGCCGAATTACCGCGCTGATAAGCAACCTTAATAATGGGTGGCCTCTGGGCTCGGCCCGCTGCGATCTGCGTGCTTCGCTTGTGCAAGAACAATGCACTATCTAAGCAGATTTTCAGGCATGATACCGGTCAAAGAATGTCGTGGGACGACGAAGTTGTTACTTGGATGAGCCTATATTCAATATCGGATCTCAATCAAACGCAAGCAAAGAACGTGTAAGCTGTACTGCTAACGCAGACAACCGGTTAAATTCATCCACCTCTACGAATAAGCAAGGCTCGACCAGCATGTATCGTACTCTCGGTCCCGCGGAGCTACACCTGCAATCAGTCTGTTGTGAACATACTCAAAACCGATACTGGTCAACCGTTCCTTGCGCACTTATCGATAGAATGTATGCTCCATCTGTTCGTTGGCCATTCATTTTATTGCGAACTATGGAATTGCAGCCCTGCCCCCAGAACTTCACGTTGTTGGCATCTGCCCATCTCTATGCAGTTGAACCCCCACTTCTCCGCATTCAGGTCCGGTGGCCACCCGGCATGCTTCACCTATAGGGCTTTCTTCACCGGTCGAAGCTAGCGACGAGTGAGAGCATCGATTAATCATCAGTAGCGAATAGCGTTCACATATTCCATTGATGGCTGGACGAATTTCTCGTTGTCTAAGCCACCACTTTGCGCCTGGCCCAGATATCCGTAGAGGGCGATGCATCTCACGCAACCACGCAGGATAGAAGACAAGAGCGTAGCGTTGAGCTGAGCGCAGCCTGTTGCCTTCTTCTCAGGGTTTGCGATATTTGCCCAACCCTTGTGACTCTTGTCAGCGTGTGGTTATAAGATAACAGCATCTCCCCAGTAATTGCTGCCCGTCGTGGAGTTATATTTCTCAGCCTTGTCGCATCAACGCCGCACAATCCACATCCAGGAACTTTCTTCGACGTCTTACCTCAACGTACCTATCTCGCCGCTTTCCTTGCCCCTATTCGGCACAGGTGCTCGATCGAGCGAATACCTCACGATGGCGACGTTAAACAGCAAGGTCGATGTTACCGAACAAATGGAAGAGCACATGGTCACGTACAAATTCAGAAATCAAACTCAAGAGTTCCTCCCAAGGTCTCAACTGGAGCTATTGACCGGAATGGCGACCATCAAGCATATAGTTATGCAGGACGACGTCATCATTCTCAACGACATTGACCTCGCCAATTTTGTTGATCAAGTACACCGCTTCGGACGTCGACTATTCGCAATCTGCGTGTTCTGCGATTCTACCATGGCTTTCCTGAAAGCTATGCTCGACAATGGCCTTACAGATGACAAACTTCCCTTGGGAAAGGACGACTTTGGAAGCCTAAAGGGCCAGCGCTCATTTGTCACAAACTTCATTGCGAACCAAAGACAATTCAATACCGCCTTCTTTTCGGAGAATGATATTTATGAAATGAACGACCGGGAGTCGGCCTATTTTTCTATTCCCATTGACCACGAAGAAAGTGTAGCCAATTGGAAGGGCAAAGGAGCATTTGGCGAGGTTTGGAAAGTCAAAATCCATCCAGATCACCGGTCTTTCTCGTGTGTATGCTCAAGGCCCCTTTTCTTTATCGTGCATCAAGCCACTAATCATAAGATAGAACACGAACAAAGAAAACCAATTTGCGATGAAGGTTACAATGCATGAAGGTCGAGAACAGAATTATCATCGCGCTATGGTTGGACTTAATCATCCACATCTTGTGAAGTGTCTCACCAGCTTCACCTTGGGCAAACATTATCAGATGGTAAGTACTCCGTCAGATATATGTCATTTTCCGCATCAACAGCACTCCTGCTGAAGTACTCTAGGTGTACGAGCTTGCGAATTGTGACTTGGAATGCTTCATGCGAGAGAATCCAGTCCCCTCAAAGAAGCCTTGGTTGACAACTTCTTGGCTGTGAGTAATTCATAAATGAATCTACTAGATAAAAGGACTGACCAAAAACCTCTTACCTTAGTGCTCAACAGCTCGCCGGTCTTGCAGCTGCTCTTAAAGTTGTCCACAACCCGGAAGACCCCAAGTCACCCACCTCGAACAACAGCCTCAGCGTTCCCTCGAATTCGCCCGCGAAGACCGGCTACATACATGATATCAAACCAGAAAATATTCTTGTATTTACCTACAGCGGCAATATAAATTGGCTACGATTGTCCGACTTCTCATGCGCACGGGTTGTAGAGTTCATTGCAACGATCAGTGGTAAAAGGGAAAGTTACAAGACAGGCAGAAACCCCGGAACTCCTACCTATCGGGCACCGGAATCGGATGGAGAAACCTCGCGACCCTACGATATGTGGTCTCTTGGCTGCGTCTACCTTGAGCTTCTTGTGTGGTTCGTAGAAGGGTACGCCGCACTCGAGCGCTTTCGTACCTCCCGCGAAGATCACGTTCGACCTAACGGTCTCATCGACGAAAGCTTTTATCACGAGTCTAGCACTGGTATCGTTCAACTCAGACAGCCTGTCACGACCAAGATTAACGACTTGTCACGGAAATGCAATGGTGGACTCAAAGACATCGTCAACACCATCCCTTTGCTGTTGAAGATCGAACCAAGAGATCGAATTGATGCTTCACACCTCATGCAAGATTTGAAGCATCTAGATACCAGTGTGGATCCGACAGCAGGGAAAAGAAAAAGCCCTGGCGGTCTTGCCGTTCCCAACTTCAAGTCCTCGAATGTTCCTACCCGTGAAGGTCATTCCGACTTTGGTGATCGAGTTAGAGTTACGAGGCCGGTCGATGGTTGAGGAGATTACTTCGACCAATCTAATCGCCATAATGACGCAACAATCTGGAGACAGTTTCCACTTTGAGATTGTGGACATTAACCCCACACTGTACAGTGCTTAACGCCACGACACTCGTATCTATTCTCTAGTGAGTAATGTCTTAACTCCATTGATTTGTCTTGTTCATCGTATCTTTTTAGCTGTTGGAGGATACTGTAAGAATGTGAGTTCCTGTCTAATCAAAGAGGGCAAACACGTAGGCTGATCTTGACTAGTTCTGTAAGATCTGTATAACGCCGGACTTTTCTCCTATGTACTATTCTATTGGACGCGATACCCCCGGACTGTCTTTTATGGCAATGTTTCTATATTTCGTTCATGCGTATCGAGGGTACCAAACCCATCCAAATGTTGTACAATACAATAGCCGCCTGTGGCGTTTCACACGGGAACGCCCGCAGTTCGCCCAAGGCCATTTCGGAATACTTTAGCGAAATGATCGGCGAGATGATGAAGATACGAGTACGACCAGCCTACGAATTTCTATTCTTCTCCTCTATTTTCAGTGCGATACGAGAGCTGAGCGCCCAGAGTAATCCTTCAAGGCATGGGGGTTAGTTATTCTTATCAAGGATGCGTGCTCAGCGTTGTGATTCAGTTAATAAACTGTTCTCTATTTCGACTTTCGCGGACCTTTGTTCAGCATAATCTCGCACACTCACAATGAAAACCTCAAATCCCAACTATCCGACTTCATTCGTTCTTCTGTCATTTATCCTATTCGCAAGTTTCACCACCGCCCAAATCGGCACAATTACACAGGAAGTCACCGCTATCTCCGGCTTCGCCCTTCAAAAACCCTGCGCACAATCCTGCTTCGTCCAAACTGGTTTCTGTCCCAATGACATTTTGGGCAGCAAGATAGGCTGCAAGGAGCATACCAATTGCCAGGACTCGAACTGGCAAGCAACCAATGACTGCTACTGCCGCACCGACCTCCAGAAAGCCGCTCAGGCCTATCTCACCAGCTGCGTGAAGGCAAAATGTACGGCTGGAGACGTTAGAATCGATGGGAGTTCTGCAGGCACTATTTACGAGCAGTATTGTCGAGAGAAAGGATACGCTATCGCAGCACCCGCAACGGCTCAGGCAAATCCAACAACTGGTAATGGGGCGGCGACGGCAACAAAAGCAGGTGGTGAACCGACGGCAACTGGCGGCACGTCTAGTACAACGACACCCCCCGAAGAGGCTAAGAAAGGACTTAGCACTTCGACAATCATTGGGATTGTGGTCGGTAGCCTGGCCGGACTCGCGTTCCTTGCTTTCACAGTGAAGATACTTTGGAATATGTGTGGAGGAGGGGGTGTGACTAGGCCGCCAATTCAACAGCAACAGCCTCTTCCGTACAACACGCAGGCGTCGTATCCGATGGACATGTATCCCGAGCAGCCATATTGGCAGCAGAAACCAGTTGGAACCGAGTCGGAGGTCAGTCCAGATGATTCTGTCAGTGTGGTCACGGCGCCGAGGGTGGCACCGACTCTCATCAGCAACATGCGACGTTAACCAGTAAAACTGTGGGATTAAGGTGGACTGAGCTGCTACCTAGGTGGATGAACTTGGAGTTTTCGGATTTGTTTATTGAAGAAGTAGCAAACATAGTTCATAAAGAAATATTTCCTAGATGTGCATTAGAGTTATGATTTCCTTAAAGCCGCAAAGTATTTCCTTGCTTGGTCTTCATAAAAACCCATTTCCAGATGATCAAACTGCCTCAAGCCATCTAGTTTTTGTCCCAAGATAGCCTCAGCAACTTCTATCCTCTCTACTGATCCCCCATCAACGGTCACTTTCCATGCACCCGTACACGCCAAAAAGAACTCTGCTTGAGCCAGCACGCAGTCATCTTCGGATTTACGTGCATTCTCAACCGACTTCTCAGCGTACTCTCGCGCTTGACTCGCATGTTGTTGAGCCTGTGTGCTTTTTCTTGTTTTCACTGCTCTATGGCTAAGCAGAAGTGAAGTCTCCATGAGCCTTTGGCACAGGCGGGACACTTCTTTCGGAGGCGTTTCCGGGTCATTTTTCAGGTAGGATAGTGCCATCTTGAAAGACGTTAAGGCGGATTGGAGTGAGGGTGGCTGTTTACGGAGATAGGACTTTCCGAGCGCTATCAGCTCCGCTGAGCATCGTCGTTAGCTCGCGATCGGCTTAGGAACAACGACATACTTACAGATCTCCGGCGACGTTGCTTTGGCCTGAGAGCGTGATTTCAAATCTTCTCCAACTTTTATGTGATTCTTTAGTTTCTTCGTGAACTCCGCACTGGGCTCATCTGCGCCAGTCATTAGTACTGCGTAGCAACAACATCTTTGATTGACTAAGTTAGAAAAAGGGTCTACATACATTCTTTCAACCTCAAATTCTCCACACAAGTTCTCACCTCACCAATAGTTCCCCTTTTCTGTAGATAGGTAGCCGTCGCCGCACTGAGTAGATCTTGCTCCTCAAACTCTGCCAGCTTCACCCCGTCAAGTCCATGATCAACGTTGAATCTAAATGCCCGTCCCTTGTCTACATGATCTCTCCATCGTCCTTGCCACGTCTGATTTGTTTTCTCCGTCTCGGTAGCTTCTTTTTTCAGTGCCTCGATTAGACCTTTCATTCCCTTGTCGCTTACGCTTCGAATACCTTGGTGCCCAGTACCGATGGAAATGAAGCATTTGACGAGCGGTTGCAAGTTGCCGGTCTCTTCGCACCAGAGGTCTGTAGCTTCTTCTTCCAATTCGAGACAGGGATTGTTGGCTCCGATAGCGCCATCGATGAAGTGAGAAGAGTTGATGCAGGCAGGAGAGAAGTAGGTAGGGGCTGCGGAAGTGGCGAGTGCAGCTTCAAGTATAGTAGGAGAGAAAGATGTTGACGAGGAAGGGGTGCGGTAGCTGCGAAGTCGGGTCGTTACGTTCGTTTTCTGAAACTTTGTGCATACAAAACTAGGAGACGAGTGAGTCTAATAGTGGACGGTACGTTTATGCATGATGAGATCTCGCTCACACTTTACATCTTCCTCTCCGTCCGTTGTCAAGCTTCTCATCAATAGAGACACCCTGTCTCAAAAGTTCTTGCTTGATTGCAATCTCTAGTGCCTGAGAAGAGAAGCGAGGCTTGACGGCACCAAGCATGCTGACGAATGATCGGTTCTCTTTCTTCTCGAAAATTTGTTTCATCAGTCTGGTGTATGCTTCGATACATTCTTCAACACTCATTTCAAGGCGTCCAAGCATAATTGCAATGAGTCTATGGTAGTGTTAGCTCTTTAGCCTTGAGACCTGTAGATCTTGGAGTGCCGGTACCCTCCAGTGCTTGTTCCCCCGATGAGATCGAATATCTCACATGGTTTCCTTGGGCGAAGTCCATGCTCTTCGCGCATATAGTTCAACCGATTCATAATGCCTTGGAGGATGTATAGCGAGGATAGACCGCGAACACCTCCTCCATCTAGAGATAATAGGCAATAGCCGGTATTATCGAGGGTCTGTGTTATCCCAGTTTGTGACCTGGACGGAACTGCAGTCACTTCGCTCTTTTCGTCGATACCAGGTAAGGACGTCATGATGTTGATAGACTGTATTCTAACTCGGCAGCGAAACTAACAAAACACGACTGAGTCCAGACGAAGAGTATATATCGGGGGTAGATGAGTCCCTTGCAGAGATAACCGCACATTGGGGCTATGTTGAAATTGTGGCGTTACCAGTAGTAAAGTTCGTCTCGTATTCGAGACCAGGCTGCAGCCCCAGCTGGTTTTACCCATGCAACAACAAGCCTACCAAGGGATCAGTTTCTTTTCTTGTGCTTGCTTGCATTCGCCTGTGCCTGTCTAAGCGCTCTGAGCTTTACCAGTTCATCCAATGGCGACGTAGCAGAAGCGAGGAACCAACCAATCCATGACTTCCATTCACCCTGACAGGCAGAGTGTGAGTGATGATTCAACAGGTGAGCAGTATCAAAACTGAGACAATGTAATGTAACAAAGTCGTTCACATATGGTAATGGAAAGCTTTGACTAATACCGTATATCAGCATTCTACTCTTTTGTATAATTGGTAAATGTTGCGTAGTACAGCGCTGTTTCTTGGGTTGGGGCTGAACAAGGAATTTGCTGTTAGTAGTGCAAGATGGTCTTAATGTTGTTATCTGAAGTTGAAAAGAGATTACCCTTCACTCCCCCAAATATGGACCAAATCCATGTAAATTAAATGTATTTGATCAACAGTTGATGGAAGCTCAATCATCGTTGATGTACTTATCATAAACATCCGCGTAGAATCTGCTCCCCACTTCGCGATGACTTCGTATCTTGGTTCGCAACTGAGTCTCACCCCAAGTATCATACTTGCCTTGCAACCACGCACTATCAATATTCCTCCCTTCTCCGCTCTCTCCTATATCATTTCCCTGGACTGAAAACTCCTGTTCAAAGTGCTCTTTCAGGGTGTTCACAGCCTCATCTTTTGTCAAACCCCTCTTGAGTCCCTGGAAGAAAGGCACACTATACCGCTCAAATTGTGTTGACAGGACCCTATGAACTGTAGCTTTGCAGAACCCATTGCTCACAACTTCGAAACCTTGACCAATGTTGACAACAAATGTGCCAGGAATGTTGGGTACATCGATCCAGCGACCACTCTTGTTAAGCGCTTGGAGGCCGTGAATTGAAGGATCCGAAGCTTGAAGTAGAAAGGTGAACCAGCCAGATGAGTCCTTATGAGGGCCTACGCCTTGACCTTCACCATTTTCCGATGCTGGGTAATGCACAAGTTTGAGCCGGTGTTGATCACTAATAAAAGGCGGAAATGTTGATGGTGGGAGAGCGAGCGCTTCTGCTACCAAATGGAGGAAGGACTCACTCAAATTAGTGAGTGCGGAAATGTAGTTTTGCACGATAGTTCGAATCTCGGGGTATTCTTGCGGCCATTGATTGGGTCCTTTCAACCTTTCAGCCAGTGGTTGTTCTTCGGTCCAATCATTCTCTAACTCTGTCGCAAACTCAAATTGCTCTCTTTCGTCTGTTTTCCCTGCAGTGGTTTCTGCTCCAGTCCCACTATATCCGAGGAAATGTGGGGAGTTTTCCAAAGCAACTCTTTTCTTTGCATCGTTTGGTAGACTGAATAGATGTGGAAGCGCATTCACTAGTTCCGATATTGTTGACTGTGGGATTCCATGGTTGGAAACATAGAGGAAACCCACTGACACAAGGGCATGTCTTAGGTCGACCAGCAGCTGCGGTTTCAAAGAAGGATCGAGCGCTTTGGAAAGATCAATTGTAGGGATGGAAGTGAAATCCGAGATTGCCATGGTGAGTTTATGCGTTCGTAGATTTTCAAGGAACAACGTGATTTGATATTGACCTTGTACCTATTGCGCCTATGTCTGCTTGCAACAAGCGATGTCGCTCTCTGAGCTTTGATCACCTGAGACTGATATCAAACCAAAGTATTGATTATGTAGGGTTATTGTTGAGCGTGGGATAGACGAGTGATGCGAGAATAGGCGTGGATGGCGTGCTGTGGAGTTATGTCGCCCGGTGAGAACGTCAGGGCTAGCGCATCAAGACAAAAGTGGGGATGAAATTATATCCGGTATTTCCAATGATATTCAAGGTTTGTGGAAACGAAGGAATGTAAATTTATGGTTCAAACGAACAATACCTCAATGCATATATATTTGAGAAAACAGCTCAACATATGAGAAATTCAGAGCGATTAACGTTTGGCTTTAATTCGTTTCAGATACATGCGCTAATCATAGTACTTCACACTCTTCCCTTTGATGATAGGTTCTTCCTTCACCTCGCTCCTTGCTACGCTTCCTCTTGTGCCCTTCGCGACCCTTGCTTTTACCCATTCTCCAGCTGTGATACCAACTGCGCTCTCATCTTTCACCTTTGAATAACCCAACTTATCCAAAACAGCGCTCTTGATAGGGTTCAGCACCACACTATCCTCTGGTCTAACGAAATACAACACACCCAAGCGGGCTATGTTGGCTTGATCTGGCGGTGGAGCTACCACGCGATGGATACTACTCTTCAAGAACCCGTTCGTCAAAAACTCCAGCGAATCGGCGATGTTGACAGTGATGCTTCCAGGATATGGCTTGACGTGTTTCCACCGCCCTTCTGGAGTCCGCACTTGTAATGCCGCGACTGGCTGTCGGAAAAGCAGCGTCAGCGATCCAAAATCGGTATGCCCTTTGATCCACACATTTTCGAGGGCTTCATTCTGTTCCTTCGTCCGCTGGTGATATTTCATGTATCTCAAGTGGCAATCGCTCTTCTCTTCATACCGGTGCTTCTCCAGGAAGTAGTCCTCTGGCAGTTCCAGAATGATTGCTAAAAGCACCAACAATTTGCCTACCACCTCGTCGTTGATGTGTCGCGCAAAAGTCTCAATCTCCTCGCAATGCGCATTGATGATCTCTGGGTGCGGACGTTCAAACGCCGGGATGAACTTGGGAATGTTGTAGATCTCAGTGTTGTCGACGATGCCTGGCCGAACTTCGCGCAGTCCGACAGGTTTGTAGCCGTTGTAGCCCCCATTTTCCAGGTCGGCGCGATATTTGAGTTTTTCGGAGATGGGGAGTTGGAAAAGTTCCTTGCCGATGGCAAATTGATTGTCCACTGCTTCTTGGCTGAGGCCAAAATTGGTGATATAAAAGAAGCCTTGTCTCTGAGTAAGTGTTTGGAACTCAAGGATGGTTCTTGTCCAACGTACCTATCTTATCAATGGCATCAAAGAGTTGCTTCGCAAGATTTTCCTTTCCCCCTGGCCTGTTGAAGATGGATAGATCGAGTGTTGCGAGTTCTGCCCAATCGACTTTGAGCTAGTAAGTAACTGCTCTCTTTTGTAAAGACTTGTACTGACGTTCATATTTTGTTTCAGATACTTGATGGTAAGTTGGTAAGGCTATTTCCTTACGCACTGACTGCACAGTGGCCATCACGAACAACTCCTAGTAATCCCTATATATGTACCTAGATGTGCAATAGTTCCGTGTAGACTTGGTTAGCCAGCGCGAGAAGCAAGAGTTACTCGACTTTCGTCTTATAGCTGAAATTTCGATCGATATATAATATTCGAACCTTTCATCAAAATCGGATCCATGCAGATCATAGACGAGATCCGAGTGATGTGGGGGTGACGGCAGTATCTTGATTTCGCGATCCTTGGCGTGAAGCACGAAATCGAACCATCCGATCTCGGAACAACAGGAACAACATTAGAAATGTTGTGTAGAATCCAAACGTCAAAGATAGCTGGGATGTCGTGCTCACCGCTAACCGGGAGCTTTTGCTGATAGTAGCTAAATTGGGCTTCAAGGTGCATATTTCTCATACGGTTACGTGTAGCCGGCCTACATAGCTTATCAAGAGTTTTCATCCGGAACTCGCGTCTTGATCTCTGTGGCAACTGGATGAACGGGCGTGCTTTGATGGTGGTTGTGTTCGATATATAATATGGTTCATTCGATCGCTGATCCTTTCTATAGCCACCGCAAACACTCAGCATGGCGAATCCTAAAGGAAAATTGACGACTTTATCTTCTCAACTAGCAGATGAATCGAGCAATGGCATTCACTATGCTCGACGTGGATCACTTGTTGGTGACGGTGCGGCAAAAACAGACGAACTCATCAACGGTTATGATAGTGAGCGCATGCGAGCGCGCACACTCCTGACGGCCGAAGAAGAGAAGAAGTTGATGCGAAGAGTCGATTTGAGGCTTATGACGTTGTGCTCGATCATGTTCCTGCTAAAGAATATCGATGCTGATAACGTGTCTAATGCTCGAATCATGAACAAAGGCACTCACAACAACATCATGACAGAACTAGGTATGACTTCGAATGAGTACAATCTTGTCACGACATTCTACTATGTGAGTCAACGTGGTTCTAGCATGGGAGTTGACTGACATCATTACAGATACCATACATCATCGCCGAAGCTCCATCAAATCTTCTGATAAAGCGATTCAAACCATCACGATGGCAGTCCCGAATCATGGTCACTTGGGGGATCGTGACAGCATGCCATGCTGCGTTAAAGAAAAAGGAAGGGTTATATACTACCCGATTTCTCTTAGGCTTAGTGGGTTCGCCAACTCAGTTATTTTATGCAAACTGACATTGTGTTCCAGTTTGAAGCTGGTATGTTTCCCGGTGTGATTGTTCAAATGTGCTATTGGTACAGACCTGATGAGATGTCTGTGAGATTGCTTTTTTTCTGTAGGCGCAAATAAATAATGGTTTACCCTGCAAAGTTATACTAATGATACCTAGATACGTTGGGAAATCTCTCTGGCATCTTTAGCGGCCTTTTCGCCTTTGCATTTTCACATTTGGATGGGGCTCATGGACTCAGTGGATGGAAGTGGCTCTTCTTGGTCGAAGGCATTATCACAATCGCATTTGGTATTGCACTTCCATGGATCTTGCCAGATTGTTTGTCTTGCCCTTCCGCCCTCGATTTTTGAAAAGCTAATATAAAGTGTAGTCCCAGACACGGCGAAATGGCTAACGGAAAAGGAACGAGCCTTCATACAAGCACGACTACCGGGTAACGCTCCTCAGGCCTCCGAAGTAAATTTCCGCTGGCGGGAAATTGTTGAATCGCTGAAGGACGTCCGACTCTGGCTATTCACGCTAATATGGGCGTTCTATACCATTGGTACCAGCGGAGTTCGCTTCTACCAACCGACGGTGATCGCTGATTTGGGTTTCACCGACATTGCCTCCGCGCAACTCCTAAATCTGCCCATTTCACTCTTCAGTATCGCCATCATTGGTATTACGGGTGCGTTCGCTGACAATGGTCGACTTCCACGACCGCTTTATCCGCTTTCGTTCTTGTGCACCATACTCATTTGTTATGGGGCACTGTACTCGTATCCCAATAAAGGTGGAGTGTATGCAGCGACTTTAATCGGCAATGGCCTTACATCAGCTTGGTACCCTATGATGTGGCCGTGGCGCGTGCAGACAACATCGAAAGCAACAGGCTCGGCGTTCTCCATCGGGTTCGTGAACAGTTACGGCCAAATTGGTGGTGCCATCAGTCCGCATTTATTCCAAAGTAGGTACGCGCCACACTATGGCGTGAGTTTTGGCATTGCCATGGGTTTTGTTTCCATCTGTATCTTGGTCACGTTGTTAACTTGGTGGTTGACTTGGAAGACGGAGCAGGATACGAGGAGATTGAAGGTCGCGAGGGTTCAAGCGCAGGAGAGGGGCGAGACGGTGCTAAATGATGTAGTGGACAATGACTTGAAGAAGTTAAAGGGAGACGCCAGGTCTGATTCCAGCTCAAGTAGCGCTTAATTGGAAGTCAAGTTATGTTGCCTGTGAGTAGAAACAACGCTATAGCAATGGCGCAGCAAGATAGTACTTAATATCTCGGCCATAGTTTCCTTCAGAACAAAAAGCCATCGACTTCAAACATCTCCCTCATCTTCCACAGTTCTTCGTCGAACAGACAGTAGTCTCATGAATATATCTAATCTTCCCACCTTCCACGCGTATGAAATTCGTACTCGCTGTGCCATTCGGCTTAGTCTTATCAATGAACGGGAAGTTATTGAAGATATCCACAGCGCCCAACTCTTCATCAATAACATATCGCCGATTGTCTGCAGAAAAAGGCTTCGGAAACTCGGGCATCCTGCATGTATTCGTAGACGGGCTTTTGTCACCAGTGTATGCGCCTCCTTCCAGACGAGCGCAGGGCGTCCCGTAAGGAACTGCAACTTTCCCATCACCCCAGCTATCGAGATAGGCGTCACCAGCTGCTTTAATAACAGCACGAGTATCACGATTCGCTTCGGGAATGACGCTCCACGTCTCTTGTTTAGCCCATTTGAGGTGCGACGTCGCATCGAAAATCCAGTCGCCCGCATCAGCAACGACGGATTGTATGGCGGTGATCTTATCGTTCGTGAAGACCAACCGTGTATCAATGACGTATGGGTGTTTGTTGGTCGCCGCAGTGATCTCTGTAAAGGCGATACATTCCGTTGTGTCGAAGATGCTGCGGCTGAGGTCGATCGTCACGGCCTGACTTAGAACACCGGTCTTGATATCTGTGGGCGCATCATTTTCCACGTAGCTCAGATTTGCACCCAAAGGAAGTAGATCTGGCTTTCCGGCGGTTTGTGCTTTGATGTATGCAGCTGCGGCATCTTCGAGTAGTGTACGGCTGCATGCTGCTGAGACGCCAGAGGCAAGGCCAGCAGTGACCCAGAAGGCGTTTGGAATCATGTTTATTATCGCAGATGGAACAAGATATATTTTCTTGGGGCTTCGCAGCTCTTCAATGTTAGTAGAATATCATACTGCAGTGTTGACGCTGGTCCACTTTGTATGCCTGTGACATTGATTTAGCCGTGAATCTTAATTACTCCAAGATGTTGATGCACCATCACAGATTGAACAATATCGATTTAGAAGCAATAATTTTCGGCACTCACATTTTGTCGGCAGATGATGATCTTCGCAGTGATGCATTTGTTCACGTTACAAGCAGCGAAATTTCGAGATGGATACATTACAGATAATGTAAATTAACCAGACATAGAAATTGCCTCGAACAATGATCAGCGACCCATAAACTTCGCCTCGTGTCCAAGGATCTACGGAATTATTTCCTGGTTCTGTGTTTCTTTTCATAGAATTAGGGAAGAGAGCGAAGGCTGATTGTTAGTAAACTACAACTGAATACAAGTCGAAATTCCACATGCGACGCGATTTCGTACTTGAAACTGGTAGTTTAGTAGACTAGTGCCATCTAATCTAAGCGAATGAAACGTAGGTGGAGGCTTTGCTACCAAGTAGATACATGGTCGCCGATGAAAGTAGTACCTGGTCGGATCACTAGAGTTCTTGGAATTCCTGTCCCCGCTTCCCCACACAGCACGGTCTTCGCCGTAGCCGTCTCCTTGTCTAAATATACAATGACAATAATAACTATTACAATCCAGAAAGCCATACTTAGATTCGCACTGGCTCCATTTGTGGAAGTCATCCTTTCTCTAAATAGCCAGAAAAATGCCAACATATATCCACGTGAAGCATCTATAAACGGTTGTTGGAGTATGGCAAATCTGTTAATCGTAAGAGTCATGATGGCTACAGGAGCGTAGTTGGGTGACTAGCTAACTATTTGCTGACTAACTACTGTTTCCCAATAAACCATCCGTATCACCGCTTGCATGGTAAGGCAACTACAAACCATAACGATCTTCTTATTGCGATAATCCATGTAGCTTTCTTCACCACGCTGGTGACTGAATGCTACTTCTTTCCCTGAATTCTCATATCAAACATCCCATATTCCTAAAAGATGCCCAAATCATTGATTGGTTAGATATCTTCAAGTAATCATGGATACACGCCTTTTCCCTCTTCTGTAGGCGTACAGTGTCTCTTCCTTTGTAGAGAGAACTGCAACTTTATTTTTCCGCCCCATATTAGAAGTCTGAAAGATATGTCTAGCGTATACCCTGGACTAATGAAAATATCATATGTTAGAACGGCCCCATTAGAACCTGTTCGAGAAGCGGAGTTGCGGGGCTGATGCATAACTCTGTATGTCAGCATAGATTTGTCAGAACTTTCAGCTTTACGTCATTCTCAGTATTTCTACTATAACACCGCGGTTGGTGATATCTATGCCTTCTTATCAGAGCATTGTTCGTGCGCTTGCTTGCTCAAATTTGTGAAGTCCAGTTGAATCAAAACCATGTCTACCCCGTTCAACGCTTCGAAGGCACCAGACCTCAGCATTCCACCATCATCTACCAATGTCTTTGTCAGTATAATCGATACTGGTGCTGTTATCAAAATGCCAACGGAGGCCTTTATAAGTAATCCTTTTCCCGGCCACGAAACACTAACTGCCGTCGCCTTCACCTTCTTGATCGAGCACGAGCCATCAGGCCAAAAGGTTCTCTTTGATCTCGGAATACGTAAGGATTGGGAGAATCTCGCACCAGCCAGTACTAAAGTTCTGCATTCCCTTGGTGGCGAAGTGCATATCGAAGACAACGTCGCAGACATATTGAAAAAAGACGGAAGAGTACGCCTAGAAGATATAAATACTATCATCTGGAGTCATGCGCATCTAGATCATACCGGCGATCCGTCATCCTTTCCATCCTCGACTGACCTTGTTACGGGGCCTGGAGTTAAAGCAGCACTTCTGCCTGGCTACCCCAAGAATCCTGAGGCTGTGGTTCTTGAGTCTGACTTCGCGTAAGGTTTGAATCGCCTTATACTCTAAGAGTGTCGTCCACTGAAGCCAAGGGTGTAGAAATCGAAATGTACGTGAGATTGACTTCAAATCCGGAAGCCAGCTGTATCTTGGAAGACTAAAGGCATTTGATTACTTCGGAGATGGGAGCTTTTATCTCCTTGACTGCCCCGGAGTAAGTTTACTTCATTAGTCTTTATTTGTTGATGGCTAATGAAATGACCAAAGCACACTGTTGGTCACATAAGCGGGCTAGCGCGCACAACATCATCGACCTTTATATTCATGGGAGGAGATACCTGCCATCACTGTGGAAGTTTTCGACCAAGTCCACATGTTCCGCTGCCTGACACTCTCTCCCCATCGCCATTTTCCGTCCCGCCGTGGTTAGGAGGGAGTATATGTCCGGGATCGTTGATTCAGGCAATTCATCCACATGAGGATAGGTCAGATTCGTTCTACAAGCATCTAACTCTGGCGCCTGATCGCGATGTGGTGCAGGCAGAAGAGACGATTGCGAAAATGCAAGACTTTGATGCGAACGATAACGTGCTAGTAGTGATTGCACATGATAAATCACTACTAGATGTTGTTAATTTCTTTCCAAAGCGTGCAAATGAGTGGAAGGAGAAGGGTTGGAAAGAGAAAGGGAGGTGGCGATTTCTAGAGGATTTTAAAGTCTTAGCTGATCAGGCTGCGAAGTAGGTAAACACTACGGTCAAATTTCTGAAAGTGTAGCGATACTAGTGTAATCCGATTCCAAAAGAATCTTGTCCACTGTTTCGAACCTCAATCTAATATAGATACCAAATCTTCCTACAGCCAAAGCATCGTCACCTCGCGTCTGTTTTTCAACCTTCTCTGTGGTCCCTTCCATAGTAATAGTCTGTGCATCGGAAACCCTATGCTCAATGATATCTAATTTTTGATTCAATGTGATCAATACAAACCGAAACACTGTCGCGGTAGCAATCGAATTACTGATGTTTCCGCGTCCATACCTATAGCTAGCAGATATCTCGGTGTTATAGAACTAGTGTATACGAAGAGTCTGTCAATGTTAAATTAGTCGGCGCAATACGAAGTAGTTACGCAGAGCCACGGCAGCTCCACATTTTGCCTAGTAAGGGAGGGGGCGGGGGCGGAAACCTGTTAGCAACCCATGTCAGTTCTGTGGTAAGAGTTGTGTACATGCCATGAAGTATCATAACCATTGAAAACAATGCGCAGGAATATTGACGGTGGGCGATGAGATGATTAAGCCGGCGACCCAAGTGCACAGGGGCATCGTGAAGTGAAAGTACACATCACTCAGCAGCACTACTACGTACATAGTTACAAGACAAAGTCTTGAGGAAAATCGCGAGAAATGGATAAGGTAGTATGAAGCTTTGGGAAAAGTTGGAACCATGGATCTACTTCGAAAAGCAACCCCTGACTCAGGTGAGCCTAGACTGCCAAGCCGCTCCCGCCCACTGTCTACGAAAGATTCAGTCTCCTCCTTCACCAGAATACTGATTCTCTTATATCCACAACCCACTCAGCTCATCTTAATAGCTAATACTAATACAGTGCTAATAATTCCATGGAGAGAATGGAGTCGTGTCTCATCATGGCTGGGCATAATGGGAGCTGACATAGGTCACTACCAGCTGACATTGCTATTGTCGACTTGAGCAACGCAGCCAAGCCCACCGACAAAGAGCTATGGTTGAGGAGGCTTTCTAGTAAACTTAAAACCGTTCGAATTGACAGAGAGTACGTGTGGGCACCAATGGAGCAAAGACTCCGCCGCCGCCTTCACACCCAAAGAGATTTCTTGGCGATAAACCACAAGACTCAGCGGTAAGGTGGTGTAGAAGCTCTATTCCGGGGTACCTGACTATGTTTAAAGGCTGAAAATGGGAAATTATATGGCGGATGTGGTTATCCCACAACGTTGCTTTTAAACGAGAGCTGGACTCAGCTGTACTAAGAGTAACAAAATGCATCCGTATCCGTGAGCGGAACTTACCATGCGCCCGCAGCATCGAATCTCCATTGGTTGATATCTCTAAGCTGAGAAACTTCGGATTCATCGTATTCAGGCTACTAGTGAGTATATGTTCGTCTCTTCGTCCGTGGAAACCATCACTCGCCACCGCTTTCTCTCATTCCTTTGTTTGTGTTCAATCACTCCTCCACAGAGACCCGTATTTCGGTGTCTTACGGTCATTGATTTGTTAATGATATCCAATACTAACATTCGTTTTATCACACATCTATCATACCCATCACCTGGCCGAGGATGTGAGCCCAATCACTACTCTCGCTTTTATTTGAAGAAACTCATATTTTACATAGGTACACTTCAAGCCGAAACGCAAAATTTGCCGTGACGGCGTTCGCATCATGGCTCTTCACGCTCTCTTCGTGCAGTCCTTTCGGAACAGTCAACAGCCCAGCCATCCTGCACCAGCACAATGAACACCAGATGATCACACGTCTCGCGCTCCAATGCCAGGGCGACAAATCTGATGGAATATGTTTCGAAGCTGAATCACTCGACAACCTCGCTGGCATTATCGGAGAGAACGGTGCAGTTGGATCTCCAGACACCCTTCCTCCGGAGGACGCCGAGGCACATTGCGATGACGCTGACTTCCTGGATATACCTGGATACCCTCGCACTCGAGCTGAGTCTACAGAACAACTTCAGCGATGTGTCAATCATCTGAGAATGCGTTTCATCCAGGGAGTCCATGGCGCGGGCCGAATGGTCGACAACGACAACAAGATCATCGAGATCGAAGTTGACCTACTGCATTCAGACTACTGCGATTTCACTCATAGAGCCGCCGAGGACGATACCGCCAATAGAGGCAAGTGCACTGCTCTTGAAGGATTGGGACGGGCTCTACATGGCACCGAAGATTTTTACAGCCACAGCAACTGGGCCGATAAAGAAGATACAACTCGCCCGATTTCTGTCGTGAACCCACCCGGCCTTGCAAATACTTCCCCGGCTCCTTTTCTAGATCTCCGCGCCACTAGTCCCATCAGTAGTCTCGTGCCTCGAGACCTGACCACTGGTTGCTTCAACGTCGCCGAAATTCTCCCTGGCAATGGGGGAACTGGCTCATTTGGATGCAGGAACCGCGTTATCCACTTGAACCTCAACAAAGACCATGGTGTTATCAACACTAATGGTGGCGGTTTTGTTACTCCAGATTCAGACGATGTTCCTCGAAGTGCCGTCCCTGGGAATTTCGCGGCTGCAGTAAGATTGGCTACTTTGGATGCTCGAGCTAGATGGAAGAATTTCCGTGACGAACTTCGCATCCAACATGGAACCGAAAAAGCTAACCTTATCATCTGCGCCATGGTACGTGACGACCCCGTAAAGGATTGCCGGAACAGGAAAATAGCCATCGTGGTGGATAGCTCGGGCTCGAATACAGTGACTGACCCCTCTAATCTTCGTATTCGAGCTGCAAAAGACTTCAACGCAAAACTCCTCACAGCATCTCAAGCGGGTCAAGGCGTCGTGCCCGATAAAGTTGCTGTCGTCGATTTCGATGACAGGGCAAGATTGCTTTATGCTATGGGTGACCCGTCTGGGGCTGCACTGATCTTTGATGCCATTGATTCCTCCGGTGGGACCAATATTGGCACTGGTATATCACTCGGTATCGATGAGATTATGAAGGACCAGCCAGGATCTTTCGCACAACGCTCCGGAATGATTGTTTTGACGGATGGCGAGGATTCTAGCCCTGCGAACCAAATTGCCCAACTTGCTCGCGCTAAGGCTCAAGGTATCCGTGTCAATTATGGATTTCTCACAACTCCATCAAATCCGGTTACTAAACGATCACTTGCGAAGAGAGATCCGGATCGTAATGTTGTCGCTGCAATCCTCAGTACAGGCGGAACCTTTGGTATCATTCAATCGGCGAAGGCCCAGAGAAACTTTATCGATTTGGTTGTTGCTCGTGGAGCCACCGAAATTGATGGTGTAGTCGATAGCACGTTGCTCACTTCTGGAGTTGCTGTCACAGAGCACATCACAGCTAACAAAACATCCCACCAGTTCACCTACTCTGCATCTGCAGGCGAGAAGGTCAACTTGACGGTTACTGTTACTACCACTGCCCAAACAATCTTCGGCGTCCTTCGGGATATTCGCGGGAACGTGGATATTGCGACAGTGAATGCGACATCCCGCGCGCCTTCAAGCCTCAACTTTGATGCTACTGGGAAGACCGAATTAGAATTGATTGTCTCTTCACCCTCAGCGAACCTCACTGAGATTATTTTCACCGTCGGTATGAATACGAATATGCCTGATAAGAGCAACAACACCACTTCGTCTTCAATCATTCCAAGCCCCACAAGTAGCGTACGAAATGCGACTTCAAGCTCGCACAACGCGACATCAACACCTTACTATCCAACAGCGAATGGGACAAAGACCATAACCTCGGCATCCTATCATCATCCCACCTCAATCATCTCATATCCTGGTTCTCAACCGAGCAAGCCTAGTTCTGGCGTCGTTCACTAGTAAGCTTCACAGAACCAAGTCAAAGACACCACTAACCAAGTAAAGCACACACATCTACACCAGCGTCTGCACAACAACAACACAAGTGACGACCGTATGCGATGGTTCTATAACAAGCACATTGACTATCTATCCCACGTCTCGATACACCAACATTGTCACTAGCACAATCAAGCACTACTCCACCGTAATGTCATGTCCGTATGGAGGAACATGCGGAAAGCCATCTGGGAAACCTTCGGTATACCCGACATCAACATCATCACCTCCATCTTACGATAGCTGGGTTTCATCTGCATACGAATGCCTCAAGACTGGTGCACCAACCGCGTATCCATCGAATCCAGCACCTGTGTATTCGCACCAGCATTCCGGAGCCGGCAAATCCAGTTACTCCACCGTTTCTTATCCTCTGAAGTCTTCGTCGTCGGCTCTAGTCCCCGTGCATCCTCCTGCATCAACACATGCAACTAACCACGCTACGCCCAACCCTTCAATCTATGGGTCAAGTTTATCCGTCAATCAATACACAAAAGTCACAGTGACGTATCTTTTGTCTCCCACAGCGTCTGGCCCTTCTTCAGCTAATCCGGGTAACCCATCATCGGCACCGCCTGTTAGCTCGAAGGAGACGAGCACGTATGTGCAGGGCAATGCTACTACTACAACGAGTGTACCGGCGCAGTTTACTGGCGGTGCAATGGTACTTGGATTGAGGGAAGTTATGGGCGGCTTGATTGGCGCTGTTGTTGCTGTTATTGGACTTGGAATTTAGAGCTATGAATGTAGGTAATGGAGAAGAATGAAATGTACGTTCAGAATAATGAGGCAAGTTCATAATAGCTTACACTTTTGTGCTTGTCTCTGCTATGGTGGGGGCAGGTCAAGGTCTTTGGCTGCAAGTGCCTTTCTGTCTTCATCTGCTCATTTTCTAGCTCCCAGTCCGTAAATGTTGATAGTAGTGAACTTAATTTGGGGCGGAAAAGTTACCAAAAGTGCACGGACAACTTTTCATCAAAGTTCACTGGGGTGATGGGCAAGCACGCAAGATGATAGACAAAGACTAATGAATGTTATTGATGAAACGTAACCCCAACAATTAGTAAGATAAACAAATTGTCAGATTTATCCTACTGCTTGCCTATAACGACAATAAGCGAAACCCCCAATGATTCCAGAGACAGTCTGAAACGACAGCGTTTCCGAATACGGCCAAGGCTTAACAAATGCACCATCACTGTGTCTGATCGACTTCGTATAGGGCTCTGTTAACCACTGAATTTTCTATATTGTGTTTCCGATCCCATGGATCTTATAGGCACCAAAAGCCTGGTCAACGAATGTATTTGAATTAATATTCCCCGAAACCCAGCTAAAGGAATGTGGTCGATCCGAGCCGTTAGTTGAATCGATCACTCAACGCATAATCTATCGTACTTCCCTTCACCCGTTCGATTCAACCACTTTGATACGTTGGAGTTCGGTCCGTTCCTCATTTCTCCCTGATGAAGTTCACCAGCGGAGTGCCGTGCTTGTATCCATGATATATACAAGTAGATATTGGAAGATTGATGATACTGACCCACATAAGCGGTGCTTAATTCGCCGAGTATCCCGTAGGCTGCAGCTTGTTTGAGAGTCGATTCAGAACCACGAAGAAGAGACGGCAAAAGAAAGCGAACAAATCAAGCGCAGGGCTTCAAATCCAAGGAAAAGCGGCTGAGAGGATATCTCTGTTGATCATATGCCTATAGACTAGACAGTCATTAAAAAATGGCCATGTAGAGAGAACAACGATGAGATAGCGACATATAATGGTGTCGAATACTGGAAAACCACCCATATTGGCAAAGCTGACTCAAGTAGTGTGAAAGGTGGTTGGATATAATTACGAATTGTCTTGGTACGCTTTTGCACTTGTTCACGACACTGATCGAACTCGTTGGCTAAACGGAAATTCACTGTACCTGGATAATGCCCAAAATTTGTGCAAAGCAGCTGCAATAGCATCGGTACTTCTAAGGAAGACAGGTATAACTAGAATTAGGGTCAAGATGAATTCTCCACGAAGCGAACCAATTTTGTGAAACAGGGTGCCAGATTATGGGACGTCTGGAATGAGGATCTTCTTGACAAGACCTCAGTACGAACAACGACATATCAATAAGTACAAAAGGTCTAGCCTCTCAGTTGCCAATAGATACTCACACTACACTCTACAGTCAGTACGATTTCAGATGTGTTATACATCTCTTCGCAGACGTAGAAAGCCACGTCAAGTCATAGCATCATACGCGTAGATTTCTTGATGATATCCACGGAGCACCAACTGAAGTTTCAGAAGATACAGTCATGTCAGTTCGATTGACGAGAAGATGTCGAATAGAGCAATACTTACACGCTCGCTTGGTCGATCAGGCAAGTCGCACCTAGATTACTCCATGCACCCACTGATGCCGCATGTATAGACAATTTACAAGGACACACATAGTGTCAACACGACCCAAATTGGCAACGGCTCGCGCGATGATGACTATGATAAGAAACTCAAGGGCATGATTGACTCAACACCGCAGTTTATGAACCCGGCACGATTCTTGTGCCTGATTGTTAGATGTCGTAGCAAAAAGGGGAGGATCTGCCATTATGAAGGCTAAATCCCAATCTTTTACGTTAAAAAGGACCGTGAGAGCCAAAATGATAGCATGTGCCAGTGTCGCTGAAGCAAAACCAGCCACAACACCGTGCCAGCCGCGTATGTCTGCACAGCCGATCTAGGGGAAATTTTTTGTGAGATCTTGGATCTTACCCTGGTCCCTTCATAACCCTGTGATCAGTTCTACAAAATGCTATTGGACTACGGCGTTAGTCTGGAGCTGCACGCTCATGTGCACCATAACAAGCTAGCGTTAGGGGGCCATATAAGTCTTCTATTATTATTCTAGATCATTGAATACAGATTGATTGGACCGTCACAGATGCCGTCAAACAGGTTTTAGGTTGCCAGCGATAGTGTTAAAGGCTCGGATGGGGATTTATGCAACTGGATCTAATCGAGATGTTATACACACGGGAAGCCAATAAACCCGCATCAGAGCCCTGCCCTGGTTTTCCTATCGAGATTGAGCAGCGACTGCCCTGCCACTTTGAAAATCGCGTTTCATCATAAACCCCCTCAAACATTCTGTAGCTGGCGATCACCAAGCGTTCCCTACTAGCGGACTAAAGATGGTAGATTGGCAAATTGGAGATCCATCCGGTAGCGTTGAGAGCGGCTGAGGGATGATTCGTTTGGTTTCGCGCTCGTAAAGTCGAAGTATCTGCTGATTCAAGAGAGGCCCGATAGACGATTCTTTACAAGGGTTGGCATACTACCTCATTTCTTAATCAAGTTGTAGCTGAGATGAAGTATAGAAGATTTGTAATAAATTATTTGTAATGCTTTGTCTTGGCCGACCAAGCAACATGCTTGTTCTACTATCTATAGAAGTATATACCTGCGTTATACCTGGATGCGCACCTTTGTTAACATTACATCGTCAGCTTCTACCGAAACCGTACGGAGTAGGATATATCGCTTTCAACAAGTCTCATGAGAGCCTCGCGTGTTAGGGCCACGAATGATCTCGCCCCCAACATCCCAAAAGGTTTGCAGATCGCATAGTTCCATTGGCGCTGGCAGTCATGGATGTTTTCTAGAACACGCTTGTCGTCGAGCCCGGCTGGCAATTAGGTTGAGCCGGCATAGTGTTTCCCGTGCGGAGTACAGGCTGTTAACTTTATTCAAGATGTAGTAAGCCTTAGTCATAGTTAGAACATGCGTCAATGATCAAGAGACGGCAGACGCAGACATCGCCAGTGAGGTGTCAATGGTGTGGCACTTGCGAGACGAAGCCCATTCCGTTAGCGTGCTAAGTCATCTTAGTTTGGTCTAGACTAGCGTATCAGGATTCATCCCAGTCTCCATGTTCAATGTGGTTGCGGGACGGGCAAACACGGTACGAGGTAGAAACGAGGCTCATCAACTCCCAAGGTCTTTGTGAGAACGGAGCCTCTATTGTTATTTTTGCAGTCCGCCACCCATAATAGCTCGCCATGGCTACATGTAACACTCGTCATTGTTTATAAACGGAAACGTCAGCTATGCGAAGCATAGTAACTTAGTAGTGCTATGTACCGGTATGCTGAGGTAGTACATGTCGGGCCGTCACTTAAGGCTTTGAGCATCACTGGGACCAAAAGGGAATAACAGACAACACATGTTTGAGGTACGAGTCAAACAACGGGGGACATTGGTAAGTAGGCAGGGCCCTGTTTCCAGTGGCCGTTCTGAACATCACTTCACGACGCCTTTTTAGGACAAGAAGGACCATATGCCCACAGCACAATACATCAAAAAAAAGTAGGAAGACTCAATGGCATCTTATCGAGGACGACCAAGCAAAGGCTGCGAATCATGTCGCTCGAGGAAAGTAAAGGTAAGCAATTCTACACTCCATATTCCTGCCCATATCATGTGCGTTGCAAACATCTCTTCGTCCTTTATACCTCCCGTGGGTTTCTGTTTACCATTATCAAAGTGCGACGAACTCAGACCAATATGCACACGTTGCAACAGAGCTGGTCATGAATGCAAGTATCGGGATCAAGCAGACCTCCTGTTCCGTAATCAGACTGCGTTCGCCGCCCAGAAAGCCGAAGAGTCATGGCGGAAGAGGTCAAAAACACATCAGCGTAAAAGCAGCGAAAGCAGCAGCGGGTCAAGCATGGTATCTAAGAGCCAGCAATCAACCCTGAGCAGCAGAAGTCAATCGTTCATCTCCGAAACCCCAGGACCCGACATTCTAGGAATTGCAGACTTCAATGAGCTGGTTATACCACCTACAGTACATCCTGACATTAAACGCCTAGCTTATGAGCGGTTCGTCTACGATTTTGTTGTGTTTGAATCCACCAACAAACAGCTTGGGGAGATTTCGGACGCATTGTGGGATTTTGTTCCCCAGTTATACGAATCATCCCCGAAAGGGTCTTGCGTCTCAACCATCATCGAAGCTGCTTCATACGCCAATTTCGCCAACCGCTGTCATGCTCCGCAAGCTCTTGCGCTAGGCGAAGAAAGTATTTCGAAGGGCATCAAACTGCTCCAAGCCACTTTAGCCGACAGAGAACTAGCGCTTTCCGACGAAGCATTGTGTTCGGTTTTCATGATGGGCGTCTACGAGGTATGATCCCACTCGCATTATTCTCGACTCGACTCACTCTTTTATAGAACCTCACCCTGACGCGGCGAGAGAGCACTGACGCGGCGCACAAAAACGGCGCAAATGCCCTCTTACAGCTTCGAACGGTTGATCAGTTCTGCACTAATCCGATATCTGCACGATTATACGAGGTACTATCCAATATGACTGTAATTCTAGCTTTCATTGGTGTAATAGACTAACATGTCCAGCTGATCTTTTGGCAACAGCTGCTCAGTAACCTGCAGAACGGGAAACTTCCACCAATTCCAGTGCAGAATATCATAGCAGCCCGAGAGCATTTCCCCAACTTTTACAGCAGCTCTGGCATTCATGTCATCCAACTGATCTACGATTTGGCCGATTTACACTCGAAATGGCACGAAACCAAGCATGCCCCTCTGCCACCGACAAGCCGCTTAGCCCTGCAAGACTTACTTCACACGGCACTCGACCTAGATGCAGAGTTTCAGGCTTGGGAAAGCACCATTCCAAGCGCGTGGCGATATCAGATGGATCGTAATACACCGGAGGCTCGGTCAACATACGATGCCAAATGGCGTAATCTCTTGTTGGATGGTCGCGGGGCGCCCGAGGAGATTCATTCTTATACAACTTTGAAAAAATGTTGGGTCTGGATGTTTTACCGTACATCGCGCACCATATTGCTCCGCGACCAGATCGAAATCTTGAACTGGATGCTCAGGCTACCTCCGCCTTCCCAAGAGGATTTATATCAATATCAGCATGCCAACTATACACTTGGAAAGCCAGCACCAGTCATCCCTGACAGTGTGAGTCTGCAGATCCACCACTCCTTTACCACTATGCACCTGGTCAACATTGTGGAAAAGAGCTCATCCGCCATCCTCGGTACCTTCACAGTCCCAGTTTACGGAAAGTCCAATCACGACGTTGTTGGTATGCGGGGCTACACCATGATCTGGGCTCTCGGTGTCATGGATGCTGTTCTCAAGTCTGGCCTGATACCAGACTCTGGAGCACCAGCTAGCCCACCCGACAGCGGATCAGTATCGCCTTTTCAACGACATACATCCAAGCCGCCATCAGGAACGCCGCCCTTTGGTCAGATATACAACATGCCTGCACAAATGCCAGCCATGTTTAGGATGCCGCAACAGAACATGCACCAGTTATACCACCAAGGCCTCATGAATGGCCCCCAAATGAACGAGTTCCTCCCACTTTCGTCGCTCCCACTCCAACAACAATCACCCCAATCACAAAACTCCCGTTGTGTCAACAGTCCCATGGGTATGCGTACTTCTCCACAAGCATCTTCGTCTACATCTGCATCATCACCCCCTCCCTCAAACTCAAATGCCCCCAAGTGTCACTTGTTCGACAGCTCCCCACAACACCCTTTCGATGTAACAGGAAACTATCCGACATTAGATTTCTCAATCACGAAGCCCAAACGCGTGGACGTGGCCGCGCGGCGCGAGTGGCTGAATCGCATCTGCTACTATCTCGGAGCCGAGCTAGGCATAAAAAAAGCATTCGGAGTACCTGCTTCTGAGGGATACATGGACATCTGCAAGGCTCAGGTGGAAGCATTGCTTGCAGATCAACCGTTTTAAAGCTGAAAGAGTCTATGCGAAATGCTTTCGTCAAGCCTGGAAAATGCCCTCACCCCAGGCAAGTACAACCACCACCACCACTGTCGTTACGATATACCTTCTCTTCTTCATCATGATGTACCCTGTACCAAGCACTTTTTTCCCCTCTTCCCTTTGTCCTCATGCCACAGTTTTTTTTTTGTAAACATGGGGTTTTTTATCTTTCTGGAGTTGGGTGGTGTCATGCATAGTTTCATGAGCATGGTGTGGGGGGGATGCAATGCTGGTACAATGTTTTATGATTTGATGCTGCCCATGTTGCTGTATTTGTAAATCATAGTTCTACAACTTCAAAGTCAATTCTTTTCCTTCCTATCTTTTTGCGCCATATACTTGACAATGGTGATTGATGTGTAACCCTCTCTGCGGAGTAACTACAGTCAGTACACGGAGCCGACACACGCGACAGACGGTACAATTGCGTCGAAGAGTCTTTTTCAAGAGTGATTTGTATACACCTTAACCATCACACGCTCAAATCACCTTTACACGATATCCTATCACCCCTCCAATATTCCTCGAACAGAACATAAACATGCACGACGAAACAATATACCATGGACCACCCCACCCACCCCATGATTGGTCCCACCTGCTTACATCATCCAAAGAAAGCCCACCAACCGCACGTACCACATCTCGAGCCAGCGAAACCTATCCACCGACCACCCACTATCACCAGGGTCCAAACACAACAGCCCTACCCTACCCTACCCTACTCTACACACTGAATCGTCACATCTCCAATCAAACAACCAATTGTACCGACGCCATATCGGTATAGTTAAACAAGCAAGAGCCAGGATCCCACGAAAACGGCGTTCGAAAACGACGCCTGAACAGCCGTGAAGATGGATATTCGCGTCATGACACCCGCGGACATACCGCATGTTCAACTCGCCAATATTACGAATCTGCCCGAGAACTACTTTTGCAAGTACTATCTCTATCATGCCATGAGTTGGCCGCAGCTAAGCTATGTGGCGGTGGATGTAAGTGTGGTTATCATCTCGTTTGTTCTTAATTTTTTGTTCTTTGGGGGAGCTGCGTACGGAAGAGAGGGAAATGTGAGATGTGAGATGTGAGATGTGAGATGTGAAACGAAGTGGAATGGAGGGGAGAGAAAAGAGCAAGGGAATCGAATTCGGACCAGACGAGGAAGAGAAGGACACGTGATAGCTATCAAAAACCAACCCACGCAACCCCAAGTAACCCCAAGTCAAGAAAAAAGAAAAGGAAAGAGAGATGAAAAAAGAAAAAAAAGAAAAAAGAAAACTAAAACTAACTATTCCCACCCCTTAGATCTCCCGTCCCCC
This sequence comes from Helminthosporium solani, assembly GCA_022560085.1. Lineage (NCBI taxonomy): Eukaryota > Fungi > Ascomycota > Dothideomycetes > Pleosporales > Massarinaceae > Helminthosporium > Helminthosporium solani. Next base: position 56,756 of record JAFISD010000049.1, read on the forward strand.
GAAATCCCCCTACGATCCCCCAAAAATAGTCGGCTACGTCCTCGCCAAAATGGAAGAAGAACCCTCCGACGGCGTCCCCCACGGCCACATAACCTCCCTAAGCGTAATGCGCACACACCGACGTCTCGGACTAGCAGAAAAGCTAATGAGACAATCACGTATGTTTGCTGCCTTTTCTCCCTCTACCTATCCACCCCATCCCTCCCTCCCTCCGACTACCTCCAACTAACCCCCTCTCCCCCCACCAGAACGCGCAATGGCCGAAACCTACGCAGCCCACTATGTGTCCCTCCACGTTCGCGTCTCCAACACGGCAGCCCTGCACCTCTACCGCGACACGCTCGGCTTCACCGTCGACAAGATCGAGGAAAAGTACTATGCGGACGGGGAAAATGCGTATTCGATGCGCATGCAGCTCGATGGCCTGAAAGCGGGATCGTTGCGTGAGGAGGAGGAGAGCGAAGAGGGAGAAGGAAGCGCGGGTGTGGATGAGGGGGAGGCGGTGGGGGAGGAGGGAAAGGCCAAGGGGGAGAAGTTGAGGAAGGTTCGGGTTGGGAGGGGGTTGGGGGTTGGGGAGTTGGTTGAGAAGAGTGAGGTTTAGGGGAAGGAGTGATTTTTTCTCTTTTCCCCTTTTTCCCTTTTTCCTTTCTTCTCTTTCTTTTTCTTTTTTTTCTTGTTGGTTTGGGTTGTTGGTTTGTGGTGTTTGTTAATTACTTTACTGTGTCATCAGTTGGTGTGGCCTTCGGTTCGAGTAATACGGAGTAGATAACTGATTGATATACAACCATAACAACAGTAGTAAGTAAGCAACAACACGCACTAAACTTCCAATCCATTCCCAATCAAATACAAGTAGATGGATGAATGGTTGAATACCGCAAAATAATGCAAATTCTGTGCTATTTTCTGTTTCTGCTTTCGTTTCTGTGTAATAGTGCGGATTCTACATCCAGCATACACCTAGCATACAACTACATTTACATCTATATCTATCGATGGATATACATAGATGGAAACAGACATAGCTGCAAACTTTCTCTTTCTCTCTCTTTCCTTTAACCCTCCATCTCTCTCTCTCTCTCTCTCTCTTGAAACCCCCAAAAATTACGCCCAGCCCAATGCAACCCCAACTTCAAACCGCCCCCACCCCGGTCCCCACCTTATACACCAACACCGGTCAGTAACCAGTTTCAACCCGCTCAACAATGCAAAAGTTGGATATCACAGAACCATGACAGCGAAAATGTGAAAAAACACCGCCCCCAAAAAGGTCAAGGGAAAAGAAAGCCGGAAAAACAAAGGAAAAACATGCAGGTCATGCATTATACCCCGCCGCCACATTGACCTTTGTCCCATCCATTACATCAGCCCCCCCAACACCACCTTGCCCACGCCACCCACCTCCGACCGAACCCCTTGCCGACAACTTTCCTCGAATTCGCGCACCACGCCTGCAAGAATAATCTTGCGCACCCTCGCATCCGCCTTGTTGAATAGTTCGGCGACGGAGCTCGGGACCCCACTGCCGGCCAACACAATGCTCTCAGGGGTGCTGAGAAGGCTGAGGATCTTGGTGTAGCAGTCGATGAGGACGTCGCAGAGGGTGGCGAAGGTGCTGAAGAAGTCTGGGTCGAAGGGGAGAGACGGGGTCTGCAGGTACGAGTACGATTCGTTGGGGAGGAGGAGGTCGCTTTCTGGGGGCGAGTCGAGTGCGACGTTGTCGGCGCCCGAGGTGTTTTGCGAGTTTAGGGCGGGGAATTCGTGACTAGCTGCGCTGCTGCTTCGGCGGCCCTTGCCGCCTACATTTACGCGCTTGAACATCTGCATGCCTGGTATTCGGCCCGTCCTGGTGGTGGGGGCGCTGCCATCTGCGGGGTGGATGGTCTGGTATTGTTCGAATTCGAGGAGGAGGGCGTTGAGGGCGCGGAGGTAGTCGGTCGGGGAGGACGAATTGAGATCGAGGATGGTGGGCAGCGAGAAGCCGAGGAGGAGGTAGTGGGTTGCGCGACGGGCGAGGTTCCGCGGTGTGAAGGAGGGGAGGCGCGTGAGATCGGGCTTGGAGAAGAGCAGGGTATTGAACCAGTAGATGCGGCCCTCGTGTCTGGCAAAGGTTAGTAGATGCAAGCGATGGAGGCGGAGGTGTTGGTGGGCGGGGCGTACGATTTGCGCAGGTAGTCCAGCGTCGATATGCGCTTCGAGGCCATCTCCTGTATGTGCTGGAAGATGACATTGGGGTTCGAGGCGGAATTGCCGGGCAGGGCAATGGGCGCGGCGGGACCCAGGCCGCCAGAATACATGTCGGCACGGCGCGAGGTCTGGGAGTCTTTGGTGGTGGAGGCGCGTAACGGCGGGCCCATGGTGGACACGGCGAAGGGGTTCTTGCTATGAGGGTCGACGGCACTGAGAGGCGTTTTGTCGTATCCCTGTCGCGGGCCAGTCATGTCCGGTCTCACGTTTTCAGCCGACTTCTGCTGCTTACTCCGCGCAAACGTCGATATGGACAGGGCGGGGCGCGACGCATGGGCAGAGACCGACGACGAGGCGGCATGGGTGGCATTTTTGTCGGGGGAGTAGCTGAGCGCCAGGTTGGCCGAGGGGTGCCTCCTGTGCGAGGACGAGCTCGTGGTGTGAATGCTGGTGTCGCCCGACGAGTGGTTTGTGCGCAGAGAGGCGCTGCGGGAGCGCTGCAGCTGAGTGCCAAATTCGCCGAGGGTGGACGAGATGCTGTGTCGCGAGGCGTGTCTTCGGTGCGGGCGCGGGGACGCTGACACTGACGCTGATGCCGACGTTGATGCCGACGCGGAATGGGCGTTGGGGTTGACGGGTGCTGGGTAGAGATATGGGTCAAGATCGGGATCGGGGTCGGGAGGTCGCGCGTCGATGGGGCTGACGGGCGGGAGATTGATGACGGGCGGGCCTGTCGCTGGAGCAGTCGGAGCGGTGACGGCGAGAGCGACGGCGGTGGTAGGGGTTTTGGGGGCTTTGGGCGTCTTTGGGGGTTTGTAGCGGCCGCCAAAGAAGGATGGCCGGCGCGAGAAGATGTTGGAGCCGCTGCTGGAGTTGGCGTGGGCGTGGTGGGCGTGGTGGGCGCTGGTGGGAGCCGTGGTCGCCCAGGTGGAGTCGTGGTCGGCCATGACGGGCTGCTAGCATCCTACACTATCTATGGGAGACGACGACGTAGATCAGGGGCTGGACGAGGACATTGGTTGCATCACAAAGCCGTTGAGATGCAAATGCATGGCGGGTGTTGTGCCAATGCTGATGCTGATGATAATGATGATGACGATGCCAGCTTATGCGGAGGGTGGACGGGGGGGTGGGGGGCTAGAAGTACAAGGCAAACAGCGTGTGATATATATAAAGAAAGAGAGAGAGAGAGAGAGACAGAGAGATGTCTAGCACCCGCACAAGGGAAAAGGATACATAAGCCGGACGTGCGACGGTGATAGTGACGGAGAGCCGTGGTGTGCACCAGAACATAGATGCACTGCATAGATCACCGTCACCCTCAGTGTGCTTGCTGCGACGCAGTGAGTGTCGGACACGGCGTGACGGCCTAGGCCTACATGTACTGCAATCAAAACAGAATGAGATGCAGGAACAGGAACAGGACCAGGAACGGGAACGATAACAGGAACAGGATCTGAACCTGTGGATCGGCTCTTCTATCAAAAGCATATATACGCCATCTCGCGTGCTGTCAGCGCCAATTTCCAGGCTGGCCGTTGTTGTGACGCCTGAGGCTCAGTACAGTGGCACAGTGGCACAGTGGATACCTATGTAAGTACATACGGATACATGCCTAGGTAGATAGAAGTACATATCTAGTAGATACAATAGGTGAATAGATACTTGGAGTGCTTGGGTAGATGTTAGATGTGATAGATGCCCCACTGCAATAGATCCCTGTTGCTCCCTCTCATTCATTCATTCATTCATTCATTCATTCATTCATTCATTCATTCATTCATACATGCATAGTACCCAAGTACCCAAGTAACCATCTACATCATACATCACGTTCCTCTAGCATCCACTTTGACAACTCTATAGATGACTACCTAGTCTAATACAGTATTAGGTACCCGTCTATACTTGGGTAGTTATTGGACTGCATTCCAGGGCCTGTACACGACACCTGGCTCCGTGCCATCAACTCCATACATAGCCCGGCTCAACAATCACCATGCACCGCAGACAGAGCGCAAAGGTAGACGCCGTCGCGCTTGATGCCCGTAGCAATCCAGAAACACCCGCTGACTACTTGTTGCAGGGAGAATGGATCCCGACCGAGGGACACTGGCCAGTCGATCCGCAGGAGGATGTGCAAGTCAGCAACGACCGTATCTGGATTGACGGCTGCTTCGACTTTAGCCACCACGGTACGCCCTCCCTCTACACCTGCTCTATCGTCCCTCTATTCCTCCTGCGATGGCTAACATAAAGGGTTGGAGGCCATGCCGGCGCAATGTTGCAGGCGCGCCAGCTGGGCACCGAGCTGCTCGTCGGCGTGCATTCCGATGAGGCCATCCTCGAGAACAAGGGCCCGACCGTGATGCGCCTGGACGAGCGGTGCGCTACACTCGCACATCGACCTGCCCGCGTCCTTGCTAAGTAGCGTAGAGTCATGGCCGTCGAAGCCTGTCGCTGGGCCACGCGCGCCATCCCCAAGGCCCCCTATGTCACCTCGTTGCCCTGGATTACCCACTACGGCTGCCACTATGTGGTGCACGGCGACGACATCACGTCAGATAGCAACGGCCAGGACTGCTATCGCTATGTCAAGGCTGCGGGGAGGTTCAAGGTGGTCAAGCGGACGCCAGGCATTTCCACCACCGATCTCGTCGGCCGTATGCTGCTGTGCACGAAGACGCACTTTATTCAATCGCTGGACAAGCGGCTCTCGGGCGATGAAGGGCCTGGTGGAGAGGCAGAGCGCAAGGAGACGGGCGATGCAATGCTGCAGCGCATCAAAGACTATGCGACCGACTCGACGGGCCTCGCGCCGGGCTGCGACGTGTGGTACTGGCACGCATCGCGGCCGGCCAAGTATCGCAGGACAACCCAGAGCTCCGGCGTGGAACGGAGACCGAGCACTGACACTCGGAGCGAATCGACCAACCACGCTGTGAAAGAAGAAAAGGGCAAGTTCCACAAGCTGGTGGACGGCAAAGGGGTGAAGCCGGGACAGACGGTCATCTACGTTGATGGGGGCTGGGATCTCTTCTCCTCGGGCCATATCGAGTTCCTGCGACATGTCACCAAGACTGAGGAGGAAGCTGCCACACAGCGAGCATGGTATACTGAAGAGGCCAAGAAGGACCGGTTAGAGAAGACGGGCGAGGACTATGGGCCGGTGTTTCTGGTGGCAGGCATTCACGACGACGAAGTCATCAACCACTGGAAAGGCATCAACTTCCCCATTATGAACATTTTCGAGCGCGGGCTCTGCGTCCTCCAGTGCAAGGTAAGCCACTCATCTCACCCCATCCATCCCGCCCACTCACTAACAACCGCAGTACATCAACGCCGTCGTCTTCGGCGCCCCCTTCTCCATCTCCCGAGCATTCCTCCTCACCCTCCCCTACGGCACGCCTGCCGCCGTCTACCACGGCATCACCTCCTTCATGCCCCTCACCTACGATTCCTACGCCGCCGCAAAGCAACTCAACATCTACCGCGAGATTGCAAACCACAACTTTCAAAACGTCAATGCCGGAGAGATTGTAAACAGGATCATGAAGGGCAGAGCGCTGTATGAAGAAAGACAGAGGCTCAAGGGGGAGAAGGGAGTCACCGAAGAGGCAGAGAAGAGGAGGCAGGATTTGGAGAGGGAGCAGCGGCGGAAGGAGGTGGAGGGGCAATTCGGTCTGTAGGAATATCCTAAAATGAATTTCATGGCCAGAGAGACTAGCTTCATGGGAATAACTCTAGATGTACTATTTCATTCGTAGTAAATAGTCGTGGAACATTTCAATCACTTCACTAATCTCTTCACGTAAATCACCCCCATTGCGTGTTTTCGCAACTTCGGAAATAACACCACTAGCGTCCCCGTTAACTCCGTCACCATCTATTCCACTCAGAAAGAATCGCGAAATCCCAACGCGTCAACCTCAACATCGCAATCAATTCCACTCAAACAAACACACGCCACGCCACCTTACATCACACCCACTTTCAATCAAAATACCACATACTCTACGAAACCAGCCCATACTATACCATACCATACCACAACATCCACCCCTCCCAACCGCTCCACCAAAAAACCACTACCAACGCCGTCTTTAACCCACAACCCGGCACCCATGACTACGCACACACATACAACTATACCCACACCTATACCCACGACCGCACCGCCGCTTTCCTCCTCCCTGTCCCACGAAGGCGATACTACGCTCGCCCTTGCCTCGCTGGTGCCGTATTCGAGCGAGGGGCCTACTTTGGCGCTTGGGGGGTCTGGGGGTCCTGGCGATGCTGGTGCTGGTACTGGTACTGGTACTGGTAACATACAACCCATATCAAATCCCCCAGACAAGATCACCTCCATGCCTCCTCCGTCTAAGCCTAGGCCGAACCAAACGCAGTCCTACCCCGTCTTAAAATCACCTTGGCTCCTGCTCCCTGCCGAGCTGCGCAGCGCGGTGGAACGCCGGTTACGCTTAAGCTTGGACTCTGTATCTTGTGATGAGGAGGGCGCGAGGTGCTGGGACTGGGAGGGGAGTTGCGACGTGGTTGTTGTATCGAGGAATCTGGAGGTGGGGAGGGGTGTGAGGCGGTTGACGGGGCTGTTAGGGGTTAAAGAGGGGGGAAGGGGAGGGTTGGTTGCGGTTTCAGCGATGGGGGAGGGGTGTGGGAGGTTGGTGGGGGTTTTGGGAGTGGTTGGGCGGGGTGGGGAGGTTGCGGGTGGGGAGACGGTGAAGTGGTTCATGTATACATGTCTTTCGAGTCTTGGTGCTGGCATTGGTCATGGAAGGGATAAGGGTATTGTAGGGACCGATGCTGGCGATGTGGATGACACTATGTCTGATGCTGGAGATGGTGAATCTGGCGGAACCGGCGTAGAGGCGCGTTCTTCGGCTCGGAAAACTCCTGTTCTTACTGTTTGGTTGAGTCGGACGCGTATTCCTGAGTTCGATGCGGTGTTTGGAGGGCAGGTTCTTGAGGTTGGGAGGCTGTCGGTTTGAGTGGGTACCTAAGTACCTAAGTAGTTATTGGGTGTTGTAGAATTGGCTTGTCTTGACTCGACTTGTCTTGTCTCGTCTTGTCTAGTCTTGTCTTGTCTTGACTTGGATGCGGAATCCATCTATGCTGCATACGACACTGCAAGCCGTTTAGCGCGAGCGCCATACATGGGTGGAGTAATTGATTCGAATTATTTCCCTTGAACAATGCATTAAAAGAGTTGGAAGTACGGGATATACATTATATTCTTGGAATTCTTGCTGCAAGGGTGCGGATACGAATTCCTTGTTCGTTTATTACTGCGTTTGTTTTTTTATGATGTATTTAATTAATGTATCTATTGAAACACCCTTCTTCTTCTCCTCTTACTCCTCCTTATGTTCCTTTTCTTTGTCTTTGTCTATTTCTTCATATGTGCTTTTTCTTTCTTTCGGTCGAGTATAGATGGATTGTTGTTGTTGTTGTTGTTGTTGTTGTTGTTGTTGTTGTTGTTGTTGTTGTTGTTGGTTTTTTGCAGGCGAGTCAAGTGGGTGGTTTTTGAACGGAGGCTTTAGTATCTGGAATTTCGCAGATTCCTCATCACTATATCACCACTACCGATCCCAACATCCCGTACCTCATCTCTTGCATAATCTCACAATCTCACAACCTCGCAACCCTATGAACCCCACGAGCCTCGGAAAATCGCATCGTATGACTTACTCTCAAATATTGATCCAGATTTACCACTGCTGATGCTGATGCTGATGCTGCTCCTGATGTGTTTGATAGCATGTGGGTGGAGAGTTCGTTTCTTTCCGATTCTGTCTTCACCAATTCGCCGCAATAACGTACCAAGGCCTACTTCCCTATTTGCTGCTAGTTTATTTCGAGTTTCTGTCTCTGTTGGAGGGGAAAATGCTTTTTTGACATGGTTGATTGTTTGGTTACGGGTATGTGTATATTGCAGTGGCTTGCTCACAAACAAAGATATTGGCGATTCTTCAAACAACATTACTTGAGATTGTCATTTGTACTTGGTACGTCCATGTCCCCAAAATACCTCATATTGATTCTCTATTGATGATTCCCATAACACTTTTTCCAAACACTGCCGAATCGGCAACTCCACCCATCCAGACCAATCCCTCAACGATACTCTATGGCACTATCATCTGCATATCCCATACACGTGAGTTCACCCTATTCAGTGATGAAGGCTCTTGGCCAGCGCCTCCCGTCGAGCCCAACGCTACTGCTCTAAACGGCTTTGTCGCGCAGCCGAATTCGCAGCATCGATTTCGTCAACTTTCTCCCTGAAAATAGGATGGGCTGCCAAGTATCCAACAAGCTTCCCAGTATCAGCAATCATATCCTCGTAGCGAAGATAATTAACATCTTTCGCAACGTGGATGAAAAACGCGTCGGCGGGACCAAGTCGCTGAACCCAATCAATTGTCTTCTAGTCGAGCGGACCATGCGAAATGAAGTGTTTCAAGAAACCCAAGGTGGGTCCAAGAAAGCTGTACAATCCTAGGGCGGTAGCGGCCTCGTATATATTGAGACTGTGCTCGAAGTTCTGTGGGCGATTCAGCCTGAAGCTTGTGGGATTCGTGGTCTTGGATAAGATTTCGATTATCTCCAATGTGGCTGCGGGATTCACGTTGCGGAGGGACACCTTGGTTGTTAGTGGTTTTGATGTCAGGACCTTCTGTGCCTTTGGCGATACGGCTATGAAAAGACGCTTTCGGATGCTGCCAATGACGACGCCGTTCACCAGGATCCCAATTACGGACTCCCTGGTAGTAGAAATAGATCCGCGAGCTGTTATGTGATTGGATTTTGTAAGACGCTTTTCGGTGCGTTGGTTGACCTTGGGTATAACGGTAGTGAAGTCGTTGTGTGATCCGTTTGTGAATTTCGACATGATTTCGAAGGGATGTAAAAGATTATGAGATATATCTGGCGTTTGTAATGCTTTGGTTGAAGTTGACACTTGTGTATATTGTTGTGTTTAGGATGTGAGTGTGAAGTGATGATATGGATATATGGTGGGTATTCAGTGGAGTTTATATACAAAGGGGATGAGAGGTGTGCCTACACAATGGTATCCATTCACAACGAAAGGGGGCAAAATCCATGTACAATACAAGGTCTATATAAAGCTGAGCAAACGAATTCTTGATTCTCAGTCTTCGCTTCCTGGTAACCTATGGCGATAGGCATGTCTGCGTTTGAAAAGTGACGGTGAGCTTAAAAACTGCGACGCGTGACTACTGCCTGGCAAACGCCACCAACAATCAGACTTCACCGAGCCTGTGACCAAAAGCTAATAAGCAACTGTTTCCGATATAGTAACTATAGGCGGATGAGGTTGTGTCTCATGGGGTGGTTCTAGGCATTGTAATCAAGTTCATTCCACCCATTTGCCAAGCGGATACTGTGAATTCAGAATGTAAGAATGCGTCTTCACCTGAAGCGACTCAGAAAGAGACAAGTGATTGTGTTCTACTTAAATTACACACAATGAGGTGAAACAGTGAGTGCCTACCGTAAAAAACCAATAACCAGCAAACCGAAAGCAAAACAATCCAATCTAAGACACCAAATAACAACTCTCCACACCAGCCCTCCAACGCCCTATGTATCACTCCTCATTTTCATAAGGCTCAAATTCCGGTAGGCAAATCCAATCTCCTTCCAGAAACATCGATGGATTATGCGTCATCGGCCAAATGTAATAATTATTGAAAACCATTATCTGCCCACGAAGCCTCCAGTTCGTGTCTCCTAACCAGTGATCATCTCCCTCATCTGTACCCAGAACCATCCATCCCCAGCCTCCAGGGTGATTATGACGTATCGAACGACGAACTTGACGGAAGGCAAATTGGCCTCGTTGTGGTGCATATTCGTGGAGTAGCAACACCAAAAGCTTCCAATACATTCGAGCAATGTGCCACAAGAGACGGCAGAAACCGCGTCGTCCTTCGTACCCGCCCCCAATATGACCTGGTGGAGGGCCTCCTTCGTCATTGGCGCCATTTTCTTCCATACGATTTGGAACGCCCTGGTTGCGAAAGTTTTGACGAGCATGACGGATGAAATGGTGCCCGTGTTCGCGGTAGTCTGAGAGCGATCAGGCTAGATTAGTAAATGTGAATTGTGCATGAAGAGTATTGGCAGTACTTACAATAGTAGTATAGGATGAGGGTGGGAAGGAGTCCGCTGATGAGGTACCAGAATACTTGTAGGAGAAAGTCTCCTGTTATGACAGTGAATTTGAGGGGCGAGGGATACTTCTGGGTATAGCAGATCTTGGCGATGATATCTGCGTTTTTTTCAGTGATGAAGCAATCGACTAGAGGTAATGAGATGCGTACGGGCGTTAGTCATGGTTGCGGTTGTTCTGAAACCTGGGTGAATTGTTGGAATGTTGTAAATTAAAGTAGTGACAAGGTCAGTTAACATGAACGTTAGTTATCAATACGAGTGAAGCAGAAAAGCAGTGGAGTGAAAGAAAATTGAGAGAGTGAAGTATTGGCGAAAGACGAGAATGATTGTGTTCGAAAGCAGCTTCCGTGGAAACCCAAGTTGGGTAATGGCAGTTCCCAACATGTGTTGAGTGAAAATAGGAGGCACGGCCTGTAAAGTGACAACAGGAGAAGATCAGACTGTAGCCATGATTGAGTCGAGATTGAAAATTGTAAGAGTTATCAACCCCGTATGTTTGTCAACCGCTGACCTGATTCTTCTACTCACTCCAACATTCGCGATGCTAGCTAGCCTTCTTTCGTCACGACGCGTGATTCCGAAAGTGTACCCTTTTTTGATAAATCTCATATCTTTGGGCGCAAGACAGCCTCCAGGATTTAGACAAAATCCTTCAGTGAATATGAGTGAGCAATCTGGAAAGCTAGCGTTTCTCCAACAATAAGCCAGAGACTAGTTGCTCACTGTGCTCAGTTCGATCTCAAGTGTTTCGTCTTTGCAGCAACTTAGACCCTAGAGACATTCATCTCCCCACCATTTTGTTTCGATAGTATTACTGACTTAAGAATATATGTGAAAATACTCGTCAACCACCGATTTCTTAGTTGCGTTCGCGTTGGCTACCGGTTTTGCGGAGAGCCTCGTTTCGCAGCGCGAAATTCATTCTTCTCCACAAACCACCATCAATCATGTACCAGTATCTGAACATCCAAGCACCCAAGTTATCATGTCTACATCTAAAAGGAAGGCTAAGACGTCATCAGCCCCATCGCTACCACGGTGTGCAGGAAAAGCAACTTGCTACTAAGGATATCGACTGTCTTAGTAATCGATACCATACCGGTACTCCCCGCACGGCACACTCTGTATTGTAAGCTCAGGCCTCACTCTTGGCTATGAGGTCTCAGATCTCAGCTGGGTGTACTGCCTGATCTATTGAAGTTGTGATTCTCTCCACACCAATCAAGATGAGTTTCGGTTTCTCTATCGGTGACTTCATCTCCATCGGCACGCTGCTTGCCACGACGGTGCAAAAGTGCCAGGCTGCCTCGAAGGAATTTGAGGAGCTCAGCCTTATCCTCCAAACGGCATCATCATGTGTAGAAAGTGCTCGAATCACCCTGGAAAGCATATTCGACCAGCTTCCCGAAGTCCATCTAAATGCTGTCGCGTCGGCACTTGTAGGTCTGAGAAGCCTTACCATGGATCTCAACTCCGAACTGGACCGATATGCTGCAATTGCACCTAAAAAGGTCCAGCTTGTAAAACTACGATTCGCTCTATTAGCTGATCCTCGGACTGCCGAGTCTAAGCTCACGCTGTATTTATCGATGCTAAATACCTGCATGGCAATGATCATTTGGTATGTTGGGACTTGTAATAGGATATCTGGCTTGTAAGCTGATTACCCATCTATAGCGACTCAATGACTCGTTCCAAATTGCAGCCATACAACATAAATAATCTCGTAGACGACTCGACTCAGCAAGCTGCACAAGAATCGACACAAGATGGGAAAGTAGGGGCAAAACTGTCTGTCGCAGAGACCTGGATCAACTCAGCAAGCTCTGGCAATATTCTGAGCAAACTCTTCTCAAGATATTTCGCAGCCAGAGGCATCTACACATACAACGACACCACCGGCCCAGTACCGGGGTATCCCCATACAGACCGCGTTCACTTGAAACTCACCATCTCTGGCAATCGTCTCCAGGGCACTAGCAAAGATTGCGTTGGTAATGCAACACTAGATGGTCAGATTGATCTACAGAGGAATACTGTCCGATTCATAAAGCAATATAGTGCTCCAAGGGCACATCTCTGCTGGGAATACAAAGGATATTTTACATCTTGTGGAATCGTTGACGAGTGGCATTGTCCTGGAGACCCTCCTAAATTGAAGCATATCCGCGGTCGATTCGCCATCTGGCTGCAGAGTGACGAGGCCGTCCAAGGGAACGATTTTGAAGAGCAGATACAATTGTTGGAGAAAAAGGGAGCTGTTCTCACAAGATTGGTGTCCTTCAGGAGTAACTGAGAGGTGGAGCAGGACGAACTACCGCTTGAGGATCTATGGCCCTATATAAGGGGGGCAAAGGGTGGCTACCTTCCGCACGGTTTCGTTTCATGCCAGTGACCAGAATGTAATGGGAATGAGTGTAGCATAATGTCCCGATGCGGAACTGTTGGTCCTAGAAGAACAGATGGCTTGGTCATTCGCTTATAATGTTTACTTTGATCTCATACAATTCAACGTGCTCTACATTTTCCATCCCTTGTTTCAAAGTGACCCTCGTACCATCCACCTCGAAGCAATGCCATTTCAGTGCCTTAGAAAGCAGAACAATGATCATTGAGAGTGTCTACACGAAAGAAACACTCAATTAGAATGGGCTTTCAATCTGACTCATATCCGCTCCTTTTGCAATGCTCCCAGCATCGTCTGTTGTTATAAAGTCACAGTCCTCGATACGGAAGTCATCGGCTATCAAGGCCGCGGCTTCAAGACTGCATGTAATGCCACCTGGGTTGGAAGAGCGAAGGTGGAAGCTGTATCGATCATTCTCTGTAGAGAAGAAGCTATAATTGAGTCACAAAGTAGCCAAGCTGGAAACGCATTATAGATCATATTGTAAAGTGTATGATCACGTATTATAGAGCTACTTATCAAAGTAAAGACAATCATACAAGGGGGCAGATACTTCAGGTCATATTGTTTAGAAGCCATCTGCTGATCAGAAAAATGCCACTTCAGCATATACTATTAGGGAGGTATCGCTGTGGGAGAGCCCTCATAAGCAAGAGTCCTCAAAGTGATGGGCGCAAGGCATTTGCGAAGGAAAACCGTCAGAGATAAAGGCCAAGATGGCACGAAATATCCCAAAGGATACTATGAGTGAATATTTCCCACTATAGTTGCTACAATTCTGCAACGTCTTATTCCCTTAAACATCCACATCAGCTGTCATGGGTAATGAGTACACATAAGTGGCATCACATGATTGAGGTTTCACCGGAGCCTACTTTTCCCACCAAAATTAACCTGATGTAGTAACATATATGCACACAAGTATCTGACCTCTACTGCCTTTGTTCCATATTAGTCATTTTCTTCCGTAAAGTACAACTTCTCCGTCACATGAGTCTTTTGCAGCACTCACACACTTCAAATTCGTATAACTTGCCAAGTGTCGTCCGTCCAAAGTTCGCCTTGAATCATAAGCATAACTTGCAGCCCATGACAATACGGACGTACTAGATATCGTCGGCAACCAATCGGTCCCCACAACAGCGGTGTAATAACCCACCATGAACTACACGCACAAAACGTTAAATTCTGGGGACGGATCAAACTCACTTGCCCCGAACGCCCCGCGCATGATGCCGAGAAACGCTTTCCAACTATACAGAAGCTTAAAGCTTGCGGCCTCAACTTCCGCTTCCGCGTAGGCTATCTCCGGACCAGAGTGAGATCAAACAGGAATTCAGATACGGATCACACCACTTTGCGGTTAGGAGTAATGATCGTCTAGGATATCCTTGGAGGTTTGCCCGAACCCAGTGGGTTTTGAGGGCGGGTTATGAACAGGCAATGTTTACTATACGCACAGGATGTGGTTGCGGAACCAGCTTGCCGAAAAACTGTGTTTGGAAGTACATCCTAGATAAAGATTATTTAGTCTTGTGTGGGGTGGTATACTTGTACAAGGGGATTAGCGAGAAGAGTATGTACTTCATATGTATTGGATTGATTAGAGTAATAATTTCGCGACGTCTTGGATCTTGAAAACTACGTCAAGTGTACATGGATTATTTGTAAATTCGTATAATCCATCCAATAGCACCAACTACGAATTCCAACACGGCCGTATTGAGGAGTCAATAATAATTGAGGATGTCAAAGAAGGTAGTCCCCTTGTCTGTATCTCACTCCACAAAAAGATCAAACCGATAGAAACCCAAGCCAGCCATGTGCCAGCCTATCTCATCGGCGGTATTTACAAGCTAATCATGCCACTAGATACAGTTGTGAACGAAGCAGATCCGTCCACGACGACATGACCGACGTCATTACAAAAATTGATGATACTCGCCCCACACCGCCGATCCCACACGACTCGACCCCTCCCATCCATTGACCAATCACCACCAACACGAATCGTCACGATCAGCATACCGGCCTTAACCCACCCGACCTCTGACCATTTTCCAAACACGTAAAACTCAAGTTTATTTAAATCGATCCATCATGGATAAACTCTGTTGGCAAGGAACAATCGCGAAGCATGTCATGGTGTCGTATTATGGGAAAATATGTCGAGCAAGAGAGTGGTGGACTGGCTATACGCGCGTCATGTTTCGTTTCGCTTTATCGACACTTGTCTAATTCATCAATACTTGTCTAGGAAAAAACGATAAGACGTCTACATCTCGCAACTTTCCATGTATGCGATAACATTGTCCCACTTCAGCCCTACGGACCGTTGCTATCGATACTATCGTCGATGACGCTGTAGCCTGTATCTTACCGAGTGCTACCCGAGTCATCGGCCCATTTCGGCCGATCGTCTATTGCCCAAGAGAATTCCCATCTCCACATTGCTTCCTGAGAAATGGCGCGGGCCGACCCTGTATTACGAAGGACTTGCTAAGCATTTGAGTTTGTTTCTTTCAGGGGAAAGAGTGACGGGTGACGTTCGGTTCTGTGGAGCTAGATCTCTATGTGTTCAGATGGATGGACAGATGGAGGGTGGTATTGCATGCGCACAGCCACACATTCTATGGAACTTCTTGTGGTGTGGTTCTCGGGCCGACGGATATAATGATGAATGCAGCACCTGCAGACTTTGCACTCTCAGATGCTACACCCCTTGGGCTAATTAAATCTCGCAGCGAATAAGTGTCATTTATATAGTCATCGACCTGCAGCGTAAGGTCATGTAGCGTAAGCGGATGAATCCACGGTAGACATGCAAGATATACGTACACGTACAAGATTCCCCTGCATTGCATCTAATTCGCCAATATCTCCTCCTTACGCTGAGATACTCGGTAGGACTGTTAGGAAAGACATAACACGCAAGAAACCAAATAATCAAGTTTCAAAATAGACATTCCAACTCCATCATCACAACCCCTAAATCAGAATCAAAATCAAAATCAAAATCAAAATCAAAATCAGAAACTATCAAGTCCAAATCAAAAATCAAACTCCCCTCCAAGAAAAAAAAAGGGGGAGAAACGACCCGACGTTCCATCGCAAAAAACTACACCGATCCACGCTGTGTAACACTACAAGTCCACACACCGTTCACAACCCACACAGCCACACTCCCACCCCAACAGCACCAAACCAGAGCCTCCCTACCCCATCCACCCAACTCCACTCAACGACACTGTACATACAACCCGCACCCCAACCCCAACCCCATCCCACCCCAGCCGCACCCGTAGATAGATACCGTGAAAATTTTAAAGTGCTGACCTCCCTCCCATTACACACGCACGCCACACCCCAAAGACAGCGCCCGCATCCGCACCAGTAGGAAGGGAGAGAAAAGGGACAATAAAAAAACGCAGCAGCGCCACCAAGTTTACATCTCTCTTGAGCTGACAAAACTGCATTTCGCGTGATGCTACGGCGGAAAGTGGTAGTTAGGAGAGGAGTAGATGGGCTGGTGGGAAAGATAGCCAAGTAGAAAGTTCAACAGTACCTATGAACAAGTACTTTGGACGGAGTAATATATACAATGTGAGAACCTCATTCTTTGAGCACTCTATTACTCTTCTGCCACACGAAGTGGACACGAAGAATATCAAATTACCAATTCAAACCCCAACTTTTCGGAAATCCTTTTTTTTTTTGAGAATTGCGAGACTTGAATACCAACACCATCACCAGTCATTTCACCCATGTACGTCGTATACACCCCTCAGGCGCGCATATAGTACTTCACCAAGGCTCCCTCCCTGTGGCCTTTTCCGCGTTTCACATGTCCTGCTTTGCCCTGCTCTTCTCTGTTTCGTGGTTCGTGGTTCGTGAGGACGGGGTTGGTAGGTCGTCGTACACGCACGCCCTGAAATCCCGTCAAGCTATGTTGTTTGGGTTATCAGTAATCTACAGACTAGATACCGGTCTTTCCTATCTATGGTGCTATGTTGTGTTTTTGGGTGGGGGCTGCTTGACGGCGTATAGCGTATAGCGTACAGCGTACAGTTATAGATGGATGTATCCGTCTTACGCCCCAACAACCGATAACCGACGTCCATCAATCTTACCTCGATTAATCGACCAAAACGACAATCTCACTTGGAGTCAGTGTTTCACGTCCAACCAGCGCCCTTATCGATATTGTCGCGCCGGAGCAAGGACCGAACTGATGGATGGATAATTGGCAGTAGGCTGGATGACTGACTATAGCTCCAACTATCACCATCCCAAACCAAAAGCCCAGTAGTAGAAATAAATCAAAATCAGAACAAAAGCAAAAACAAAACTTGGAAACAAGAACGAGAACAAGAACAAGAACATACAGATAGACAAATACGATAAATAAACTAATTCAATACACCGCTCCGGTACAAACTAATGTACCTTTTTACTTACCGACCAGATCATACCAAATCTCCCCATCCAAAGAACAAAAAGCAATACCCACATTATCATACAAACAAACCATTCCCTGTCCTGTCCTTTCCTCCCCTCTGCTTCCCAAGCCAAGCACAAGAAACAGCCAGAAACCAGGGTATCAGAAGATATAAGAAAAGACAGTCCAAACACCGCAATAACCCAACCAACCTTAGAGTACATCACAGATAGCCCGCCTCACCATCGCAATCTGCCGCAAAAGACACAGACGATGAAAAGGCTACCCCACACACAGATGGAATACAGTTGGAATAGTAATAGAGCAAAGCAGGATGATCGACATCAACCCAATTCAATATTAAAGACACGGAGAAGATTTGAAAGAGAAAGAAGAAGAAGAAGAAACAAAAAACATGCAAGGATATTACAAAGAAAGGGTACGAGAAAATTCCTCTCGCTGCAAAGCAGCCGGTCGGTATGAGAGAAGGGGAACGGATATAGAAGAGGGAATCGCAAAAGGACAATGACCAAAAGAGAAAAGAAAGACTTGACAAAAAAAAGAAAAACGCCTGCCTCCTCCTTTCCCAATCAATAAGTAGCACATTTCTCGTCCAAACCATTCATTGCAATCCCAATATTCCCATTTTGCGCAGCCTGCCCATAAAACACCTAGAAACAAGCCGAAGATGCAGTCGCCTTCACCATTACCAAACCCATCTTAGAAAGTCATAGCTTTTAGACCCAGTCAAGATCATTACACTCTCCCCGCCGACTCCTTTTTTTTGGCGTCCGTGTCGTTCCTTCGTCGTTAAGTATCGTCACTCTCCGTCCGCTGAAACGCGACAACGGTGGTTGGAAAATAGCAGACCCGATCCGTAAACCATACCCTGGAAGAAAACAAAAAGAGATTGGATGTTAATTAACACTCCGAAAGGACTGTTGGAGCGACAAGAATGAAACAAAACAACACGAGACGCCGGAACCCGATCCCATCCTTAATCCGACCTGCGGACGAGAAAAAGCTGTACGCGATTGTCGCAAAGGGAGAAGGCCGAATCGGAAATGTGTGTCGCGCAGCCTGGCCTAGAAGACGATGCACATCATGCATCATGTGCTGCGAAGGAAAAAACGATATTCTGCAGTGCTCTCGTACCGTACAAGCAGCGCTCTGGAACAAGTCGACGAGGTGCTGTCACGCAACATCGGAAATTCGGAGGGGTTCTGGATGCGACTCGGACTTGGAGACCTTGCAACTCCTGCAGCCATCGGCGGGCGCCGCAGCGTTCTCGCCTCGCCTCGCCTCCGCCAAGACATCTAGCTTTGGACGAAGAGGCTCAATCGTGGTTCCCGCCGCGACGCCTATGCTTGCCGGGAAAATCGACCTCGGGATGGACGACTCGCTGCGAGTGTGTTAGCAAGGCTGGATCGGTGGTGTCGAGCAGGCTGGTGGTGAATGCTTACCATGTGACGGGTCAATGCATCGTTGCGCGAGAACGTCTTCTCCTCAACACACAATGCGCAGCGCACCTTTTGCTTGCGCACGTTGTGGATGGTGTCTTCATGGCGGGTGAGGTCGTAGGGACGGGAGAAGATGGTGTTGCAGGGCTTGCCGGTGGTGGGGTTGATGCGCTCACACTTGTGAGGCCCCGCTTGTGAGTTGCGCTCGAGGAGAGCCGCTGATGTCATACTGGAGCTGGGACTGGAGCCCATGCTGATGGTTGCGACATTGCGATGACCCTCGCGCTTGTGCTTCTGCAGCTTTTGCGGTGTCTCAAATCGCTGGGTGCAGCCGTGGTACGTACATGTGTACGTGCCAGAGTCGGCCTTGGAGCTGGCAGGCTTCTGTAGACGATCACTTGACTGGCTGCTGGGTTCCATTTCGCTGCAACTCGATTCCATCGAAGTGAGATGGGCCGGAAACTCCGGGTTCTGCTCCGAAACCGACTGCACCTGCGGCACCGAACGGTATAGCGATGACGATGTTGGTGATGATGATGATGTCGTTGTCGGGGTGAAGGGTAGACCGTGCATGCTGCCTTGTACCGCCGGGGTAGCAAAGGCAAATGTAGGAGCAGCTTGCGAGGTGCCGGAGACTGATGATGTGGCATAATTTGATGAGTACTGCGGTGTTGTCCAACTGTCCCTTCGGTATGTCTGCGCTGTTGTGTCGAAGGTAGATTGGGTGGCGCTCCTGTATTGGTCGGCGCCGTTGTATTGATGGTCGTACTCGCTTGTGCCGCTGTCTGGAAACAACGGTGCCTTGGGCTCGTCGTCGGCTTCTCGGTAGTCCAGTAGAGCATCCTTGGGTGAGATGGTCTTTTCTTCGGCCTGGGACACTTGCGACTTCATGGCGTAGGCGGCTTCTGCCTCGACCTTTTGCTCACGTACAGCCGATTGGAAGGAGCTGGTGGGCTGGCGATAGGGTGAGCCGCGTCGGAACGGTGAGTCCCCTCGCGATGCCGAGCTCGACGGCGACTGTGACCGTGCAATCTGTGCCGCCTGCAGGCTGCGCTGGACAATGTCGTTGGGGTTGCTGGTGCGGTATGGCGATAGAAGTGCGTTGGCTGCAACCTTCTGCGGCATCGACTGCGTGTGCGCGACTACCGCATTCGAATCGAAGGAGTAGTCTGCTGCCACGTCTGTATATGTCCGCTCGAACTTGGGCACAGTCCGCGAGTCTACGTCGTCATCGTAAGCAATGAACTCGTCGAACAGCCACGAGTCGACTTTGGAGTGGATCTCACCATTCGGGGGCATCTTGAAGTCGGCATCATCGCCCTGTGTAGTGTGGGGCGTGGCCGGCGAGTCATGGCCGAAGCTCGACACGCTATGCCGCGCCGAGTGGGCAAAGCCAGGCACATCGTCTTCGGGGGCATGCTGGTCCAGGAGCGCTTGCTTCATAGACATGTGTGCCGCCATGGCGGTGTCCATGCCCGACGAGTGCGGTGTGTAGGAGGAGAAGTTGTTCGTCATGAACTGTTCTTGAGTAGGGGTATGTGTTGGTGTTGGGAGATGGTTCGTTATGTTCGAGAAGTTTCTTGAAGAGCAGTGGTCAGCAACATTCGATGAGTCACCATGGACGGGAGCTGACAGCGATGGCGAATTGCTCTCGGGGAAGGCGATGGCGACATACTGGTACCCTGAGCCTACCGAAGACGACGACGAAGCGCGCTGGTGTGTCCCTGGCGTCCGACTCTGCTGAGGGGTCTGCAGCGTCTGAGGGCCCTGCAAAGTCGTGTTGTACGACGAATTCCAACTCTCCAGCCCCGAGGTGGCGGCGTGCGTAGACAGCATCGAGGATGGCGAGAAGCCTGTGCTGAGTTGCGGTGTGGGGGTCGACTGCTGGATCCGGATCTGCGGATTTGAGTAGTCGTAGGCGCCCGTCATGAAAGGGTTCGAGCGGGTGTCGAGGGCGATGACGGGGTTGAAGGACTGCTGCTGCGACTCGAGATAGTCGTTGAGCAGCTTGCGGTCGAAGGCGTACTGCTGTGCAGAGAGCGGGTGGGACAGTGGGTGAAGCGAGTACGTCTGGGGCGAGAGCGGGGACGGAAGGGTGGATGGTGATGTTGTTGATGTTGAGGTAGAGGATGCCGGTAGGTGGTGGTGATTTAGTAAGTGCTGACGTCTTGATGGTTGCGCCAACATGATGAGCCGAGGAAATCTTTTGGAGGCTACGGCGGGTGGCGAGTTGCTTTATAGTATAGCTAAGCAGCTAAGCACCCAAGAAAGCACCAGTGGGTGACGACAGGGTCCTCGGATATAGCGATGGAACGCAGTAGAAAGCCACAACCCGGATCGAGGGACTAGTGACTACTTGCACACTAGTGAGCTATAGCAAACGGGCCGGAAAAGATTGAGCAGTGAAAAATGCGGAGCGAATGTTTGACGGCCGTATTCGAGCGATATTTGCGCGGAGCACTTCTTTCATATCGTCGTTGGATGACGTCTGCAGCAGGGATGGGCGCCCGATCAGCGCCGCGCTAACCGCATTGGGACCCAGCCCTGTAGACCCCCTCGCACCGGCACGCACTGAGTCTTGGCGTGCTTAGGCCGGCGTCACTGCGTAACTGGCCCATTTCCGCCGGGGCACAGCCTCACCCCATCGTCCAATGCACACATGCACACACACTTACACTCACACGTCCTCTCTCGTGTCTCTCTCGCTCTCACTGCAGATGCATACTCGGATTTTTCATCCCGCGGCTGTCGGTCTTCTCCCTGTCCTTCGGCTACTATCCGACACATCGCCGACGAGGCCCGACTACAATCACTAATACCTATACTTACCTTACCTACGGAGCAACTACCATTGAACTGGCGCTGTAACGCTACACCCATGCTCTAAGAATACCGTGCAATCATCGTGCAGCATCTGTCCAGTGCCTGCAGCAACTACCTCGTAGTAGCACATAGTAACCATCTAGGTGGTATACGGGCAGTCAATCACCAAGTGCCGTCTCGTCGTATCGTGTCCATCTTGTGGAGTGGCAGGGCTAAAACGTGCGTTGCTCTTCAAACAATGTTGCACCCCACGGACTACCGTGAGCCTCCTCCCAGGCGAACGGTTAGATTGCACTGTCGGATCATTGAGAGACAGCGGACATTTTTCCATGGCGGCGCAGCCTGACATTCTACCTACACACTTCCCTCCCTTCGCCAAACTAACTACATTCGCATCCATACACCCAAAGACACTCTAGACACAGTGTCAAAGTCTATCAACAGGCAGAGCCACGGCTCTGGACGGATCACATGGCGTCTGCCATCATGGCATTGGATGCTTTGTTCCATTTCAGCTCGAATGGTCCTGGGACGCGCAACATGGCGGCAATGCACTCTAGGGGCATCCCCTACTACGCGTGGTAGATGGCAGATGCACCCCAGCCTGCCAAACCCGTGGCCATCCACAGAATCTCGCCCAGATACTCAACCGCCAGCATGCACATGCCCCGCTAGATGGAATCGCGAAACAGATCAGCACCGTCTGCCCGACCAATACAACCTTCTGGGATCTACTCTCCAGAAAACCCCCGCGACACACCACACACGGTGTAGATAGCCTATGCCTATAGGCAGGAGAGATGCCGTGTCGCCAACCGTCACACAGTCCATCCGAAGGCTGTACCGCAAAACTCTGCACCCGTTGGCTGCTTCCGATTCCGCGGGTAGGTAAAACTATGCTTCGATGCATGCAGAAGAGTGCAAAGCCCCCATTACGGTTGCAATGGGACGTCGGTCTCGGTCGCCGGTGGGCAGAACGACGGGTGGTGGCATCCATGGGTCTCGCCTGGGAGGGAAGCATGCGATTGGTCCGATATTCAGGGTCTTGTGGCGGTGCAGCCCTACAGCGGCCTCGCCGAAGATCTGTTCCGAGCGAGAACGAAAACGTAATAGTACGCAGTCACACAGTGCAGTATCACTATCCGTCCATTGTACATACCTGTATTCCGTAATCATAGGTGCATAGTATATCCACTAGGGTCTATCGAACATGGACGGGTACGGAATAGATACGTTGCATTGAGTTTTGAGTGGCCTGTTGCACTGCTCCACGCCCCGGCCATGACCATCAGCCACTCGCCTACCAGCCGAGACCCTCATCTGCCGGGCAGAATATATAGATAGCACAAGAGAGACCAGGTCCTCCGTCGATGGATAGATAATCGCATGGAAAGACGTTGAAGCATGAAGAATGCATTTGCGCAAACATGCAGCCGACCTCAATTCGTTCTCGCTTTCGGGCTGCGACGCATCTCAATCCACGCTAAACCCGCTTCGGGCCTCCATGACATCATATCCGACCATGCCCTCACCCTTCTCCACCACTCGCCAACCAGCCGGCGACACGAACAACAAGTGAACAACTCTTTTCTAAGCACCTTCTGCTTCATGATTTTATTCCCACCCTGTTCCCGTCGCGCTTGAACAGGAAGAGAAGAACGATAAAAAAACTTGTTTGCTTATCCTTTCCCCCACCCCTTCAAACTCAGCACCAGCGTCGCACATCAATAACTTGTCGTGACGATGACGACCTCTATCCAGTTGCGATCGGCGTGCGGGCGTGGGAAAAGGGCCCGTTCCTACCTGGGGATCCCCAGCGGGCACTATCCTTTGGTCGTCGATAGCGCAATCAGCCATGATGATGTGGAAATGCAGGGCATCGAGGCTGTTGGAGCAGGGCGACGCGTGGGAGAGCGGACGCTGTATTGCCCTGCATAAGGTTTGGAAGGTGAAGTGAAGTTTCCTTAGGCTTTCCTTGCTTTTTGGAAGGGGGGGGGGAGGTATGCCGATCATGACGATCGGGTTTTCGAGGGTCGCTTTTGTGTTTGAAATGTAATTGATAGTTTTTCTTCTTCTTCTTCTTCTCTCAAACGTTGGATTTGGATACGAGGCCTGATACATTGATTGGATAGCTTGTGTCAAGTTAATCATTCATGCACTCATTGACTCACCCACTCACTCATCATCCACTCACTCATGGTGCGACGAGTAAAAATAGACATGTAGCCGAGGAACATCTATTCGATTGGCAATTATTAATTACATGGCTATAACGTCTCCCATCCATTCACCTATCTATCACATGTAGATACCATGTCCACTATACTTTGCACAAAAAAAGCGGCAACCCAACACAATCCAACTGACCAACCAACCATTCAAATCGCCACCCTAACAATCACTTAGCCCGCCGTCAACCATACGCCTCACCCGTTTTCCCAGGCGCTGGATACTGGGTGCTGGGGTGTTGAGCTGCTGCACTGCACTGCACTGCACTGCACTGCTAATCATTAGATAGACCTTTTAGGGTTTATGGCCGCACGACGGCATGGACCGCTGGATATGGGATTCGGTCCGCTGAGATGGTGTTATATTAGTGTTGGTGGTTGTTGTTGAGACCCTGTGCCTTTGTGTCATTATCACGCACTCGCAACATGGACACGCGGTTATGGGCCCATTTTATCATTTTTGGGTTGGAGTGGTGTGGAGGGTTGGGTGCTGTATTAACTACTCTGATAACTGTTCATGTAGCATCTTGTAGATATGTCTGTTTGGCTGTGCAAAGATGAGGTCTAGCATTGGAGGCTAATTCTATTACTATCCTGTCAAGCATAGATGAATCAAATATATACGCAGCAGCATCTGTCACAGTAACTCACAGTAAAAGGCATAGTTACATAGATAGGTAGTTAGCAGAGGATTCGGCTGCCGGCCATTGTTTGTATAGTATTACCACCCGATTCTAGTCCCTGTATAGGATAGATATATCGACGTCTATCACGTGATATCCTTCTTATCTAAGCTGATAAAAAGTCCATATTCCACGTGATATTCTTCCATCCTAGTCTGGATCAAGAACCAATCAGATCCTACACTCTCTGGCAAACCATGCGACCGTAGTAGCTTCGATCGTTGCTCGCTGCACAATAACTACATAGTATGCATCCGTCATAATTCAGCTCCCCATGTACACAGGTTCATTTCAACTACGCGCGCCCCATCGCAAGCATGTCGCCAACAGGAATGGCGTTGGGCTACTTTCAGGGGGTTGAACTACGCGGGAGGCTGAGAATCTGGGGTAGGAGCGTGATGGTGCGTGTCAGCTGGGTTTTCTGCGTAAAAATTGCTGGATGTGGCGTTGCTAAAGCTAAGGAGGGTTGCGACCTTGGCGGCTAGTGAGGTACGGTGGAGTTTTTGGATGAGCTGATGCGTGTATGGAGTATTACGTGTAGTCATGTGTGGCAAATTCTGGCAAAGCCTTCCTGACTTGGGGTTTATATTGGACACGGGCTGTTGTTTGGATATTTGACTTCTTGCAAGTTGAACTGGCTGAACTTGCACTCCGCTCTTTCTTGTGCTCGACCGCTCCTGAGTTTGTGAAAGGAGGCTACTCTTGGCGGATTGGGTAGCTTCGTAACCCCTATATTTATGCATATGCTATGAATTGCTATATTGAGTTAAATGTTGAGATTATAGAACCATGGTTAGCTCTGCAGTGTTGCATATCGTATTTGTCTACCTATAGAGTGCCTTTTTCGTTGCATCTATTACTATCAACTTGCCCTACCCTCATGGAGCAGAAAGATACGGTAGATTAAAGGCATGAGTTGTATCCATTCGTTTAAACTTCTACCCTTTCTGACGATTTCGTTTCTTACAACGTGTTAGGCACCAGAGGTTCGATAAATTTCTTCTGCTATAGATGTCTTTTTCTGTATCCAAGTAGCGCCTACCCTGGCCTTTAATATCTAGCTGGCTGCCTACTTAGATACTCGATCTATTACATATATTACAAATCCTCTTTTCCATCTGTCTACACCATCCTTAGTGTTCGTACAGCTGCTGAACAATGTTCTTCTGGGCCAATTGTGAGCACTAAAACACACATCAATAGTGAAACTAGCTATACAAATAAGAATAGCTAGCAAACCGTGTGACCTCTCTATCCTCACAGAGACGTCCTCAAAAACTTCGGACATCGACCATGTCAAGCTTTGGCTATTTTTAAAAAAAAACAAACCTCTGCGACAAAATTATCAATCAACTTCAACAATTGAGCGTTTCAAGCGCCAAGGAGGTTTTGTTATGCGAAATTATTTTCTCCTTATTGAAGCTGGCAGGTTCTGAATGCAACACTGACCTTGGTCCGACTGGGAATAACAATGTAGTTTAGATTCCCAACATCAACACTGTCAAATACCCCCGACATACCATGAAGCGTTGTGCAATAGATAGAAGTGATATGTGGAAAGGTTGTTGTATTGATATAGAGGTAAGAGCTGGCTATATACGCTGCATCTACGCTAATAGTACTGGAGGTAAGAACGATACACTGGAAATACTATCAAACAACATCATCCCTTCGACACTGATGCACTCATCCACGGTAAAGATCTCACTGCAAACATCACTAGGGATCAATTTTCCCTAATTTAGGGTTAGTTAAACGTGTTTAGGGTACTTTTTTCCCCATCGTTAGAGTGGTAGATTAGGGTGGTATATCGTGTATAGGGGGATTTCACGTATAGTATGATTTTAGTTTCACGTCATCAATCAATCTATCTAGATTATAGTCGATAGATCTATCCTGGTTAGTAGGCGATAGGTCTATCGTGGTTGGTAGGTGATATATCTAGCGTAGTTTTTAATAGATTTATATAGTTTTACCCCTAGTTTAGGGTGATTCACCCTAGAGTAGGGGCTAGGTACCCTGAAGTAGGGGAAAATCGATCCGCAGTGATGGAAAAGTTGAAATTTCGAAAGATCTCCATCATCTATTGACTTTGATCCTATCTTAGGTCTTGTCTATATAGCAACGAACTCTAAATCAATCCTTCCATGAAAATATATGTACATGTACATCAGAAAGTAATAACTTTGTACAGAAAGAAGTCCTCAATACGCACACCTATAGGATACCAAGACGGCTCTGCCGTATCATGCCATTTCACCAACCCTTTACTTCGACTACTATTTACAGAAAGAATGCCGCAGCCGCAATGACAAACGCACCTGTACCTGCGGCCATTTTGTGTGCCGCGCTCGACGTTGCAATTTCCGGGGATGGGTTAGGCGAAGTAATGTTGATGTGTGTTCCATTGGTGTGGTTGGGAGTGGTACCGTTATTGGCAGAGGCGCAGGGTTTGAGGACAAAGTTGGCGCATGTGAGGCGCTTCTTGTCGGCAGAGTGAATGACGACGGAGTATTTACCGACGTAGTCTTTTTCACTGGGGTTGGTAGAGATGTAACGATCTGTCCACCTAGAAGAAAAGAACGTCAGCCGGTACTCGTTATTTGCCCTGTTGAAAACAAAGTATAGAAAAGGGGTCAGAAGTATGAAAACTTACTTGGCCAGAAACTCCCCATTCGTTGGTTTGTTGATGGCACCGAATTTTCCACTCAAGTCTCCAATCTCGCACAGCTTAGGGTTCTTAGGATCGCACTTGTAGTCACTGCTAGTGCCAACTTTCATTGGGTCTAGATGGCCTCCGGTCGCGGTGCAGTTTCCATCAGCGGGAACAGCTGCTGCGTGGATGTGGTACATGAATGGCCCGCCTTCCTTGGGAAAATCTTTGAGAGTTACGATTGCATCGACTCCGACATTGTCTTTGGATGCCGTTTTGAGGGAGATAGTGCCACGTATGGTTGAGGTCTTGGAATCTGGGAGCTCGGCGACTAGGGTTGCGTTGGGGGCATTTTCGGCGGCAAGTTTGGGCTCAGGAAGGGTGGCGACGGCAAGGGTCGAGGCGGATAGAATGGAAAAGACGGTGGAGGCACGCATCTTTGGACTTGGAATAGGTATTGATTGAGTGGAGTTGTAGCTGTATAGAATTGAAGTAAATGTTCTGTCCGTGAAGTGAAGAAAAGAATTGAAAAGTAAAAGAAAGGAATGGTGCGACTTGATAATCAATATTAGAAGATCGACAGAAGAATGAGCGACATAGTGAAATTATATGTTTCATTCGTAGCCAAGATCGACTTAGATGCTGATTGAGTGTGTGGCAGAGGCAATGTCTGAGCTAAGAACTGATCTCGTATCTGCGAAGGTACCGCGCTGTTAAGAAGCGAGATGACCATAAATTGCAAAAGGATGAAAAGATAAGCTACTGATTCACTATGTAACCGAGAAACTGCCAGGAACCGCTCTATGCTGCGTCAATCGTTCTAAAAAGTCCGTATCATCATCCAACCACGTGCTAGCAAATGAGCCTCTAATAATAAGCGTGTTGGATCCCCCAAATATAGGCTTGAGCGGCGTAGCAGAAGTAGCATTCTCCGGCAAATCAAAAGACAGATAGGGTAATACTTGGCGCGTTGGGATATGTAGGATTTGCGCCAAGGGTTTGTTTAATGCCGGTGCTTACGGTCATGAATCTATTTTAGGGACATTTCCATAGCTGACGGCGCTTTCCAAAGAAACTGAAGCTTAGCCTAGGGCAGCTTTGTTTGTGTCTTGTGTGGTCTTATGAGGAACGCTGCTCTTGAGCGTTGCTTCTTGTGTAATGGAAGCGATGCGAAGCCAAAAATAATATACAAAACCGGTTTGAAGGCACATAATAGAAGTTGAGGTTCGAAGTTCCGGCAAAGAACACAAATCGAAAATCTAGTTCTAAAACTGTGTAAAAGTCATCTTCAATAGAGGTTGAATTAATCTAAGAATACGTTGCAAGACAAAGAACTCGAACAAAGAATGGGGGCTTCTATTCGTTTCTTGCCATTGATGCAGAAACCGAGATCAGGCTCCGTTCTCCCGTACACTGAAGTAAGGTATGATGTACCCCACGTCTTCACTCTTTGTCTAAAGATTTGTGTTCCTCATAGTCGGACTTCAACCATTTGTCTAAGTCGGCACTAGAATATTCAGCGAGTACCCGTCATCACCTGGCAAACTTACAATGGCACCTGGGAGGCTAGTAGCATAGCATTCTTCCTTTGCGAGATCAGCAAGTTGTTTCCGAATGGGACAAGTTGGTGTGAGACTTATCACCCAGCTCTTCTTCGAGTATCAGTATTTTAGAGGAAGTTTATTTGTGAAACCCTGTCGCACTTGACAAGTTGCAAAGTCACGTAGCATTTCATAGGCGTTCTCTTGTACCCCAGAAGAGAAGCTGAAGACACATTGAGTGCTATGGGTAAAATAGGGAATTGCTGATCATTTACATTTCATTGCCCAAAACTGTGAGATCTACAGTTTCATGAGCCTTGGAGTACCTATTTGTTGAGTTTCCATCATTCTGTACGTTTGATGCAATATCACATTACAGCAGACTCAACAGGTGAAGGTCATACTGCTACGTACAAGAACATAGAGATTAGCTTACATACTCTAATATAGGGTATTTTGATCTTGATACCAGCCACGCAGCTTGTAGATATAAAGCTTCACATGATGTTTGTTTCAATGGTCGTGGTCAAGAAAGCATTTCATCACGATGACGTCTAAAAATACCCTTGCGGCGAATTTGTTACGCTTAAAGCATCCGCTGACCCTTCACAGACGCGAGCCGTTGAAAATGACTGTAATACTGTTGAATATGTAAGGCTAATTGCTTACCGAATTCTTGATGTGTTGAATTCGGGGCTTAACAACTTTGGTTTTTGCATCATTGGTGTAGAGTGGAGCTCTCGTCGTTGAGGTGCGTCGTTTATTCGATTTCTGCTAGATATGAATGCTCGATCACAACTAATCTCTCAAAAATCCAAACAGAAAATATCACACCGCCTAGTAGACACTAGCGAGACGATGGTAGGTGATGAGGGTCAGGCTCGAAAGTGGCAAAAGGCTGTTCAATAACCTTTCCAGAAGCGCCCTTGGGAAATGGGAGGATATTAAAAACATGAAGGGCCAAATTCCCAGCTTGTTGTTGTATGTTCCCCGGACATAGAAACGGACCAAGATGAGCGTAATTCAACCATGCCTTGACAGCTGGAGAAGCAATATGTTCCCTGACATTCACATCTTGCGGAACACACATAACAGCCCCCAGTCCTTTATATTTCTTATCATTGCTAGAAATATCTGCTAAAATTTGTCGGATGGAAACATTTTCCGTCCATGTGACAAAGAGTGAGGATCGGTCTCGAATGTGTCTCTGAAAGTCGCCGCGCGCGAACCAAACCTTCACTTCCTGTCCAGTAAATTGGGATAGGTGGGTAAGCAAGGCTTTGTCTAGATTTGTGTAGCTCCAATCGTCAAAACGGAAATTTATGGAAACAGTGGAATTCCTTGTATAGTAAATAAGTTACAGGAATTATTTGACGTAGATTTCCACGATGTGGCGGGCAAGTGACTCTAACGTATCTCGTTATGTCCCAGAAAAATTGATGAAGCTTAATTTCCTTACCAAATCCGTATTCTAGAGAACCCAGAAGCACAACGCAGATGTTGGTAATCTTGAAGTGTCCGTTGTCAAAAGGGAATGCCTCCAGGGTTTTGTAAGTGGCTTCGGGTATACCACACGCGTGTCGTGTACCTTAATCGTACCACACTTCCCATCGCTTTAAGATTTCGCGATATGGAACAATTTTGATAAAATATGTTACGAATTTAAAGCTTTGAATTTCCCTACTGTAGGTGATCTTATGTCCCGGCCTTGACGATGCCTCCCAAACTTTGTTGACGGCGTTGAGCAAGCTGACAGACCATGTGAACGGGTGCCCCATTGTATTGTATCTATCTTCGCCGTCAAGCCCTGTGCTGTTGGTAAAACTTGAATGAGTGCTTAGTTGGTTGAACTGAGTTGTAGAGTATCATGTGTTTTTCGCCATCCTATGATTTATTAAGCGCGTCATTCTGCTTCTGTAAATGTCATTTTGGTGTGAGTATGACTCTACAATCTGTATCTACGATTCGAACAGAGGCGCATCATCAAGAAACAGTCATCAACATATGACTAAGTCATGTGCTACTCCAAAGGGCAAAGAGTGAGTAATCCGCGATCATGCCGGTTGGTCACAAGCGTCAGGCAATGAACTCTGGCTACATTAAGACTGAGTTGCACCAGCAATCAGATGTCATTAATTTGTCATATTCGGTATTTCATCATGTGGTCAATTTCGCACAAACCCCAGAACCGACACTGTGAAGTCGAGAGTACACCAAAATCCTCAGCAGTAGCTGCACACAATAGTGTTGAAGAGTCATAGAAGAAGTAGCAGTAACTTTTCCTGCTCAAACATGGCATTATTCAACGCCCGTCTGACTGGGAATGCGTATCCTTATAACTTGAATCTAAAAACGCCAAACGTATCCAATAAGCAAGCCCTCAAATCCTACCAGGTGAGATGTAGATGCTGATGTCTCTCTCTTTAATATGGTGGGGAGAAGTTTGGGTGAAGGAGGTGTTATGGTACCTATGCATCTAGTTAGGAAGGGGTCATCTTCTCGAGCTCAACCATGGTAGCCGCTGGCAGGGAGGCCTGATATTTCCTCTTTTGCCGGGATGGCGATGTGTAAAATTCTGGGATTTCCGGTGGATGGATTGGATGCTGAGGAGGATGTGGCAGAAGTGGTAGAAGCGGAACGGGATAGATGGAGTAGTAGCCATGCATCTTCGTTAGCATGTTATTTAACCTCCATCTAAGAAACCAATGTCATATACCTGTTGAGTATAAGTAAAGCAGCCTAACAGGTAACCACAATGATTCAGATGCCAGCAACATGTCACATCAGTAAATTGCCAAATTTGGGATCTATCCATCTATATACCTGGTATCAAACGCCTAACAATGTCCTCTGCTCCACCTCCCTCGCAAATCTCACAAAACCCCATCCTACTCCGTCGTCAACACCTGACCTCCCCTCAACCCATCAATAGCAGCCACAATTCCATCCGCGACCTCTCCAACCCTACCCTTCAACCCATCCATATCCAACTGCGCCAACGCGCGATTCATCGGCCCAACGACGTCTTCATCCTGTACCATCTCCGACATAACCTGTCCCTCCGTCTCCCAATAGTGATTCTTCACGCTCCTCAGAGTAGGATCGCGGCAAACCGAGTTGTTAATCAAGGCCAAAGCGCGCAACTTGTTCACCGTCTCCTCGGCGTTCTTGGTGCTGGATTCGAGCCGTTGGGCCATCGACGGCGGCTTGGCGAGCCAGCGATTCGTACTCGTGAGCCAGAGAACAGCGCCGAGTACGGCATCCACCACGACGAAACCAATGTACCGATATATCCTCAATCTCCAGTGCGCAAAGTCAATGTCCTGCAGCACCTTGGACCGCTTGTTCAGCGACAAATCGTATGTTCCCAAATACCACGCCTCCGACACCATAAGCACCAGGCCGGCAATCGTCGCGTGGATGCGGAAACGCGAGCCCTCGGGACCGACGAGCGAAGAAGTAGAGAGGCCGAGGACCACGAGGTGCGCGATGTGAGGCATGAGAAGCTTCGGCAAGCTATAGATGAAGTAATTCATCTGGTCTTTTCCGCTGTCCGAAGTCACGCACCAGATACAATTCAGCAACGTGTCCGGCCCAAAAGCAAGATACAGCAGCTTATTCGATGGCAGCGTCGTGAAACGTTCCCTCAACTTCTCATCCTCGTCCGTCAAGTCCCGCAGGGCAGCCATTCGTGCAAACAGCGTGTTCGGATCAATCTGCAGCCGACTGCCCGTTTTCATGAAGACATTCTCCGGCGAGAACTGCGGTAGGCTGAGCACCAGACAGGTTGCTACGCTGACGAAGAGCAGATTGAGGGCACGCAGGACCTTGGGCGGGACCGGGCGCACGGGGACGCTGCGCGAGACGGCGCGCGACGTGTTGAAGAGCTGAATGATTTTGGGGAAGACAAAGGGGCCGAAGATTATGAGGATGGTGTGGATTTGCGAGGGGAGGAACGTGAGGCGCGGAACTACAATGTAGGAGAAGATGAGGAGGGCGATGTTTTGCCAGTTGAACATGATGGCGCGTGGTATAGTAAGGAAAAGGAGGAGTGAAGTATTATCATTAGAACGTGTCGAGAGGAGAGAAAGGAAGAGAAGAAGATTCGGGTTACGTGTGAAGAGTGATTCTTAGCTTTGGATGACATGTGTCGAGGACAACGACGGTTTGAAGAGCAGGTGTAGCCGAGGCCAGGGTCTAGAGACGCTAGCCGTTTGTAGATACCCTATTACATACACGATACAATACACTACATATACGACAATACATGTAAGAAACGCCCTAATCTGATATACATGTATGTCCACAGATACGATTTTCACGAAGGATATGTAAGATCAAAAACACTTATCTTACGAGCTTATTTCTGTAGTCCAACTAGATGTGGCAATCATAACCTTATCTCAATCCACAGTCTACCTGGATCACACCTATTTGGCACCATCTGACAGACTGCTGGGGCCGAAATTTTGAAAAGTTGAAGTAGGAATTAGGCGTGATCAGCTATTGAACATGAAATTAATTCGATCGTTACTCAGTGAATATAGAGACTAACTAATAGTATAAGTAGAGACACTCAGGGTTCGCTGACAAGAATTTGCTACCGTCGGCGCGCTCACGTTGACCACATTTGATTGCCACACTAGAGTTAATTATTCAGTAAATAACGCGATAGCCGCCAGTACAGTAGGAACCTCTTTTTCTCGTCATCTGCTTCTGTGCGCCGTGGTTTTATGAGGCTGGAATCGCCAACTTGCATCAGTCAGTCATAGCGGTAGGGGGGCCAACATGGCAGAAACCATAGCTCTTGAATGGGAGCTCAAATATCCATGATATCACTTGAGCATGCTGTGTCTTCTGCTTAGATTCCGGCGCTACCGGTATCAATTAACCAAGAACAACTCTCTACAGTGTATCAGTACTGTAGAGCGATTTAGTCAATCCTGTCGCAGAGACTCACGGCTTAAGTCTTTCCCATCCATTACTGCAACACACGGTAATCAAATTAAAAAAAGAGGAAAAGCATAAGTTCAAGGTTTATCAAAGCGTAGCATTGGAAGTGTTATCTAAAGGTAGCTACTCGGTGTGACAACGGGGGTGAAGTGAAGTAAAAGGGAGTGGGTGAAAGGAAAGATGCCAAAGCATCTATCCGCCAAAAAGCGACGAGCCGATGACCAATATCATTGCGGTAGGCAAGCCATCCACGACAATCTCTTTAACAGCCTGTGTTTTGAGGAACAGCCCTAAGTAGCGCTGTGTCAGCTTTCTGATCTCATCTTTATAACTATACGGGCTAGAGTATAGACTCACTTGAACTTCCAGTCCGCGGTAGTAGTCTCACCACCATGTTTGCATCCGTTAACCTCCTTGGTCAGTTCCAACACGCAGTCGTTCGCGGCGAGGGTGGCGGAGGCAGCCTTTCCTGTCCACTGAACGGAGAAGGAAGCAGAGTTCAGGGCCCTCATGCGGTCGTTTTTGATGCCTTTGCAGCCGTATTTGATAGCGTTTTGCTGGAAGAAGCCGCTGAGTTTGGTTTTGCAGAGTTCAGCTGCGGCGTTCTTGGCTTCCTGTCTATCTTTGGGCCTGGGGGTGTCGAGTTAGTACTGTAGATGAGAGATGTAAAGAAGGTGGAGCAGAGATTGTGAAGATAG
Organism: Helminthosporium solani; assembly: GCA_022560085.1. Taxonomy (NCBI): domain Eukaryota; kingdom Fungi; phylum Ascomycota; class Dothideomycetes; order Pleosporales; family Massarinaceae; genus Helminthosporium; species Helminthosporium solani. Next base: position 91,044 of record JAFISD010000049.1, read on the forward strand.
GATAGGCTAGGCTTGGGACTTACCAGCTTGGGTTGTAGTCGTTGGTTTCGCATTTGGCTTGGACACCAGCGATGGCCGGGGCGAGGAGAGCGATGATAGTGATGAACTGCATGTTGAAAGATAGTTTGGTAGTCAAAGTTTCAGTAGAGACTAGAATGTTGAGAAAGTGATTGTTAGAAGAAGATGTTGGAAAAGAATGATTGAATTGTTGTTGTGAGGACTTTACATTCAGCACTTGATGGTCTTTATACCTTTCTACACGTTGATATCTCGCACGATATGGTATGCAACTCCGTAGGCGTCGTCAATCCAACGATGCTATGGGCTTTACCCTGGTGCCTGGTGAATAGCCTGTGCGTCAGTGTCTCGGGCGACGTTGTTTTCAACCCCGTGGGAACAACCAAATCAACCACTCAGTTAAACTCGGATTTACAACATTTGGCGGCTAATGTGTCATTTTTTCGTGCGAATTCGACTTTACATAGCATATCCTTTGGTAAATCGGCGTTTTATAGGAAATTATCTGCCAGTCCGATGAGAGCCAAGACCCCGTTCGGTACATATATTCCTAGCTCTAGATCACTTAACCGCCCCATTGACAAGGGTCCTCGTAAGTATCCCATCGAGGGGGGTCCTAGATATAATCTTAGAAATACAAAAGTCACATAATCAAACTCACTACCCATTGCGATATAGGACTGAAGTACTGGGAACCGCTAGAACGTGGCTTCGGCGTGTTTAGAGCGTGGCAGAAATTATCGAGAGAAAAGATAGACTATGACGACATTAAACCGACCTTTGAGACCTTGATCTTGTACTGTAGCCCCCAGGGGGGTGCATAGTAAGCTTATTTACGGTTTTTGAGAAAATTGCCGGTTATAGATGCGTTGACCCCGCTTCGACTATGCCTGATACTTACGCTCCGCGCCTCAGCGCGTAGACAACAGGGTGATGCGACGAGGTTTGAACTGAGGGTTGGGGGCAAAGAACTATTTTCGAGGGCCTGAGAAGCCCCGCTGTTTGGGACTGTAGGTCGTTCTCTTCTTTTCATCTAGCCTGTTTATTTCGAATTAAGAGTCCGGTAGGAATGATAGAAAGGAACTTTTCTCTAAGTATTCTCACAACACATACCAATGCGTTTCAAATAGTAGTGCCGACTCCAGGAAGAAAGCTTAGTAGCCAAGATGTGAATAAAACTTGACTTGTCTGCACTCTACAGCCCACTACTCTTATTGCTCTAAGAATCCTGTTCCATTATTCAGTGTTTTCGAATCATTCTTATCCTTTCAATACATCCATGATTTTATAACCATCTTGACCATTCTCGTAACCACTTTGTTTTGAGCGTCACTGGGGATTGCCGCTTGTTCGGGAAGATACGTATCAAGAGATGTGTCGTAGGGTTCGAGCGAAGGATTTGGAGTCAATAATAGCTAGCAGTTTAACCAACTGGCTCGATATACTCCGTACAGGGTTATTACACGCTATTAGACAAAATTTTGCTAACGACTTAAGTACCGGGCTATACAACAAGATTATTGAAGCTTCAAGTATTCCCAACGACCCCACTGGCTTGAAAATGAAAAAACCCATGATTTTTGAATAAGTAAATAGCTATTATGCGATCAAGCGAAGCATAGATGATACGATGAGGTGTGACTGCCTGTTTCGTTACAAGAATGACGAGTTGATAAATACAACACCGAGATCATTCTTATTACTTTATAAGAAATACTCAACCTTTGTTATCATTCATGGATTAAAACGAATAATTTTTAAACCGCTGGCTGTTTGATTCACCACGCAAGTCCTAGGAATCAATATCGAGAATATGACAGTCAACCTTCGCATCCCGGGGTAGAGCCGCAGCCATGGCCTCTGTAGATAAAGGACTATGATTCCGTTCACTCTAATCTTGGAACTTCGTGGACTACAAGCTAATCTGTATTCGCTGATGCTTGTCAGAATGCTCCTATATGTTACGCTACGCTAAGCACACAAACCGCCCGGGGGACAGGCATCCGTATTCTCCCCGCCACTTTACCACATATTACAGATACAAACTAAGGTACATCTACCCTATCTCGAATACTTCTATCCTAAGTAACATAACGCTATTGACTTGGCTATACTATTGCTACTACTACGGCCAGAGAGCCTGAGGAACTTTGACTTCCTGGCCGACTCGCACTTCGGAGCTTCCTAATTTACCAGAACCAAGCTTCGAATGTCTGGATTTTGGATTTTGACTGGCCCGAAAAATAGCAGTGAATATTGTTGCTTTTGGTCAATCTCGAGCTCTTGGGAGTAAAACATTAAAGCCTGAATGAATCAAGTTGAAATACGATTTTCTTAGACCAGCTTAGCACCATCAGATTCCCCACCCAGAAGCTGGTTCTGGATTGAATACAATCCTGTTGGTTCTTTGTTGGAAACGCCGCCCGCATTCTCAGACCTCATGATCTGATGAATAGTAAATTTGTGTAAAGAAGCGAAGTATTTACATAAATCCAACGGACCCATATTTCGGGCCATCTCAAGACCAAAGCTTTTGCTGAAAGATGGGGAAATAAAGCTTCAGAGCTTTCGCCGTAGCTACCGCATCATTTCGATGGCAATAGAATCTACCAGCCACGCGCGGCCTTGAGTTTCCTGTACCAATCTCGGAGCATCCAAGCATCGAACTCAGTGATTTCCATAGCGCTACCAGCCATCATGATGAAGTTAGTTTGGCCCTTGGGAGTCCAGTCGTAGAAGTCTACTAAATGTCAGCGACAAGTATTTCTTAGATTGCTAGGTTGGCGTTGTAACAACATACCAAGAAGACCAAAACCGTGGCCCATTTCGTGCAGTAGGATGTGGATGTTCTCGGAATCAATATTGTTGAAGAAGTAGTCAGGACCAAGTTCCTGTCCCCAGTTATATCCATAGCCTCCCATCTGGCCCGAGAGGCTCTCGTCAAGCCAAAGGCTGATGTCGTAACGGCTGTCCGGCCCGCCAGGGCACTGGCTCAAATCGCCGTCAAGATGCACGGCGCGGTAGCAGCGAACATCGCACTCTGGTATACCATCGGGATTGGTAGTAGTGTAGATATCGAGGCCTTTGGTGTCGCCCTCGATCAATTTCTTATCCTTCGTGGCATATCCAACGACCTTGACATTGGCCTTGGTGATCGGGAAGCCCTCAAAGCCGGCTAGAACATCAACCCATTTCTGCAAAGAACGCTGTAGGGCTTTGACGGTGGATGCACGAGTTGCGGGAGTGCTTTTACCCTTGTGATTCCAGCGCACGCAGTAGTTGATAGTACCCTTGTTAGCAATCAGCTGATCGGTGATCCAGTTCTTGTCTTTGAGACCACCTGGGTTCTCCTGCATCGTTCGGGCCCAGACCTATATGATACAATTAGCATAACTTGATTGGAAGTACTAGCAAGAATGCCTTGCCTGGTCGAGGGCGGCGACCATGCCCGAGGGAGGGTTCCATTTGGTAGCCTTAGGGATAGTTGCGCGCGAAGTGAGGTCGTTGCGCGTGAAAACATTGCGCTCCTCCAAGGAACAAAAGCGACGGTCAATATGGTTAATGGTAGGATGTGCCAGCGCACCCATTCCAAGGGCAGAGATGGCCAAAATAGAATCGATTTTGACCATGGTGAAGAATTGAACGAGTGACTAAACGAGCGGATACCCAGGAAGTTACGATAGAATGTAAAATTCAAGAATGAATTGGGAGTACGGAATGATTACTCCGTACTTACCTATTATATATAAGATAGATAGGTATCCCATGGTGGATCGCATGCTCGATCCACCACTCATCTTATGTCAAAATCATTGTGGGTCTTAACCAATAGCGCCGCCAATATGGCCATGAATAGCCTCATCTAGCACTTAGCGAGATTCTTGATGGTGAAGAGGGGAAACTACTTCAATTCGATAGTCAATGCGGCTAGATAATGAACAGAGTCGGATGTTTTGAGGATATTAGATATTGGGTCAGGGATGCTCGATGTGAGCAGCCTAGGGCACGTGCATATTGCACGTTTCACACTCGGAGATATTTTATTAGGGGCATGTTTCTTCCGTTCATGCCGTAGTAACACTCATTTGTGGGAATGAATCTCTACGTAGTATAGCGTCGACGACTCCCTAGTGGTAATCCCGTGAGTTTTCCACCAACCGCACTTTACTGCCCCACATGCTCAAACCTCACCATAGTTCTGGGCGGTTCAAGTATACGATTTGAATTTGAAGATACTTGGGATGTAATAGATACCACAGAAATCGAGGCAGTTGTATTATGCGTCGCTGTCATGAAGTTCATGGTGTTCAATGATTTATTCATAGCAGACCAGTTTCCTACCGAGCCGGTCACTTTATATCCTAAGTGCAATCTTACTAGCCGGGTTTGAAGATTCACGTTCTCTAAGTTATCTCATGCTCGCGAGCATGTCGATAGATCTAGAAAGAGCACTCACTGAGTGTTTCTCTCCATTTTACCTCGAGAATCACGAACTCTGGATATCATCTCTACTAGTACATTTCCTGCCAGGTGATGTTCATCATCACACCAACAAATTGCATTATAAAAGTGAAGAGCTATGTAAATAATTATCCACTAGTAGTTTTAAAAGATAATAAGGGTGGCTGCATGGAATTCAAACTCAACACATTTACCAACACTCGCTAGGTTCGATCGAGAAAGGAATATTTCACGTGATATACCCATACATACAAACTGTCCAAACCACGCACCAAGAAAAAGGAAAGAAACCTGGGAGCCCCATCTTCATTATTCAATCTCAAAGGCCACTACCGGTGCCAGCCAAGCTAAACAATATTTCCCCATACTCACGATTTCCCATCAAGAATTCCACAAGTGCGAACAACACCGGTGAGTGAGCTCTATATGGAATCTAGCGACAAAAATCCCAAACTCAACGACACCACCACTAATGCTTGATTCTTCAAGAAGTCATACTCCCCAACACCGCTTCAAACTCCACACGGAATTCAGGAACTGGTTTCTCCTCTTTCCGAATCCATACCACACCCCACGCCACATCTTTCGCAATTTTGTACCTTAGAGTAATAGCATGAAACTCTTCCCATTCAAAATTTACGCTGTCGTTTTCCCTGCTAGCATATCCACTATGCTTGTCGACGAGCTTCTGAACAACAGTCTCGCGGAACTCCATCGCTTCTTGAAAGCTACTAAACGGCCCGCGCGTTTGGCCATCTCGAGCAAAATTGATTTTAGACGGTTCTCCGGCGCTTTATTTGATTAAATAGCGGTATCTACCATTGGAATTCATGGTTCTTGATTACGCAGATGCGAGTGGTGGTGCAGCATAAACGGTGGGGGATGTCCAGGGTTTTATATAGATATGAGAGTTTGCTGCGAGCCCATCATGCTTGGTCGTCATGAGACTAATATTTGGTACGTCTGTCCTGACCGTCTAGATTCTGATCATTTTCGAGAAACCCTTGGGTTTTACATCTAGTCATTATGCCTTTCAGAAGACTTCACCGTGCTGCACTCTCTCTCGACGTGGGCATTCGGCCACATGCGCAGCAAATCGATGCTAGGTTCGCCAGCCAGTCCGTTCCTGAAACGATAGAACATGTTGAGTTTCAAAAACCGTCACAGCTATTCCCAGTTGTGCACTTGCGCCTGAAAATCGAGATTCAGATCTTCCCAGTCCCAGATAGCTTCTATGCCACCCATCTCTAGTGGGTGAGCTCCTAGAAACGAATTCTGCGCCATAAATTGATCGAGATCGAAGTTGAGATCGACTGTTATAGGTACTTCCGGTATCGGAGTCGGTAGTGAGGCTGATCTGGAACCAAATTGTTGCAGTTCATTCTGAGGAACTGATGGTGTGGTTGGAATAGCCGGCGGTATCGATGCTGGCTTAGTGATGGTGTCCTGAGGTGCTGATGCCTTTTTTACCTTTGCGCAGTTTATTCGATTTCGTTTTACGGTTTGAGAATGACGGGAGAGGACGGGCGAGGCTTGGACTAGTTTGGAGAGAAACCGATGCGACGCCGCGCCTATCTTAGTTGTGAGACTGAGCTGATATAGCATATCGAGGGCACTCTCTACGGCATCTATGACTTCCTCTCGGCAAGGAAGAACGCCATCAAGGTCATGGATGATGGCCGAACATAGAAAGGTAGCGGTGTCGAATATGCAGAATACCACCATGTGGAACTTAGCGTTGATGGGAAATTCGTGGTCAAAGAGTCTACGCGCTTGGAAGAGAAGCTTTAAGCCGATTTCCACACCTCTTTTACTGAATTCTGCGTCGCGTGGTGTTTGTGGTCTCCGTGGATCTCGAGCGAGATAGGGTTTGAGGAAATCAAGCATCGTCATGTGTATCACGACATGTGTCTGATGACGTTGAAACACATAGTGAGGTTGCTCTTCATCGAAAGAATAGTCCGTATTCGTGATCCTGAAAACCGGAGGAAGTTCATCAATGAAATTTTGCACTTCAGCCAGTATTGCGGAAACCTGGTCTGTCGAGCAATCGCGGTGAGTTTGCACACCTGCCATGAGCGATGTAGTACGGCGCGCTAATTGAGCTTGCAGCAATATATGGGCAAAAGGTGATAGATGGTTTGGCTGCGCGGGTGAGGTGTCGAGGCGCAAATTTGGAAAGACGAAAGAAATGTTATTTTGGTCGATGAGATGCGGGCGCCCTAGCCATGCGGACATATACCAATCCCATACGAACAGAAGAGTCCATAGCCGTCGTCGGATCTCAATGTCAAATTCAGTCAGTTCTTCGTATCCCGTCTCTTTATCAATACCGAGTTCTTGTGCTTCACGAATTGTTTGCCCTAGAGCATGCCATGCCTCTACTACTCTGCCTTCGGACTTCAACCACGCTCCTTTCAGAAATTGTTCTTGCACTCTTTCAATAGATGTGATAGATGGTGGAAAGCCTTTGCTGAGCCGCTCAGCTGCGATGCAGAATCGATCGGTCAGTGCCTGTGAGCTACAGGCAAGCTCGTATTCGATCATCGTCCGTAATGAAGTGGACAAATACTGGACTGAAAATGAGAGTACCCGCAGAAGAAGACATGTGAATTCGGGGGATAGACCCTTGCCCTGGGCGCGATTTGACCACCATTTCACATAATTTTCGGTGAATGTAGGGCTGTAGATCGAGTTGTAGCGGTAGTTGACAATCGTGAGGAAATGGTTGACAAATGCATCTATACAAATCAATATAAGAAGAGAAAGGCCTTCTAGAAGATACTGACCAGTTATTGACCTGGTGGGAATCGCATGTAGCGCTTTCGCGACCTGATTAGCGGCTTCTTCTGGAGGACTCTTCGGTTTGTCGTCCTGCACATCCAGTCAGATATGCCAGAAGAAAGAAAGAATAAATTAACTTCGCCGTCGAGGTCTCGACTCAGGTTGTAATGCAAGTGCCCTGGCATGTAACCCCACATCTTCAACCCATCTTCCTGAGACTCAGCACCCTCAATCTCCGACTGATCGGTGCTAGGCAGTGTCTCATCAAAATCCCTCTTCAAACCCTTTGAGCCATCCGAAGTACTACTGTTTTTGTCTCTACACTTTTGTGAGTAATGATATCTCTAGCATAAGTAGAAGACCCTAAGGCATACACATACCTAGGTGCTACTGCTGACTCAGGCGGCGAGGCAATTCGAGTCTTTCTGGCCCCGAATTGGCATAGATGAGGAACCTTGCGTGCTTGGCAGTGATTGCACGGCCATTCTCGAGAACACTGCTCAACCGTCTGATCAGCTACGGCATCTGACATTCATTGTCGTATCCTCGGGATCAAATTCAGAAGCCGAAGCTTTTCGGACTCACCTTTTGCTTCCGACGCTGACACTCTGTGCATGACGTCGAGGTTCGGTCGTTTTGGGACTGCATGGCTTGTACGACGCTTTTTATATCGATAGCTAGAGTGTCGACATACGAAAGACTGATGACGCTGTCGGGTTTTGTCGTCTTTGGACTCATTATGCGAGGTAGATAAGTCTTCGCCAAAATGTCAATTAATTACATAGTTAGCCACCGTCGCTTAGTAACCGCCAAGCATCGCCTGCTTTAGGGCGTGGGATGTCACCTAGCTCTGCTGATACTGAGTATCTACCATAGTATGCTAGCACCCTGGCTGACCACATCACGCACATGTAGCAGACTACTTGGGCAATCTTCTCATGGTCGGCCAAAGTATAGATATGACTTGATGGCCTGCCTGTAAGAGACAAGCTCTTTCGTAGCCATTAAGAGAGATTTCTCAAGGCTGGAAATACGAATCCCTACATCTGTGCGAATGAAATATCGGAATTCAAGGGAAGTGAATCCACAGGGAAGGATCTAGATCACCGTTATCAGTCTATTTGAGTCGGAAATTGCAAGAACATGTTCAAAGTTTCATTCTACTACTCCTTCTTACGCCTCGTCAAACTTCCAAAGCAGCAGGCGTGAATATAAAAGGCATAAAGCAAGGTGGTAACGTCGGCCAAGACATAGAAAAAGGATAATACCTGCCTAAGTATCTATATTCTTCTCATACGATGAAGAAACCGATCAACTGCAACAACATGAAAGAAGTTGTGTGTATATCTACGAAAAATGACATCGACGATCTTTCCATTTCCCCGGGCATGGTTCTGGCAAAAGGAATATGAGATCAGATCTGGACAAAGCAACCCTTCACGATCGGTGGCTAAAAGTTGACAGGTCAATTCCTCCTAGCAGTCTGTCTATATATATAGAAGCTATTTGTACTAGTCCTTGCCTCTCCCACAACGTAACTCGTTTGCTGGTGTACGGTTGAAAGTGTCGTCATGCGCGATTGGAGGATCGTGCGTTTTGTCAAAGCGTGTAGAAACGACCAGCTACTAGAGTGGGGGATAGGGAGGCCCTTCTAAACCTTGACCACAAATGGGAGTGTCTTTGTATCAGCTTGGACGGCTCCAAATAAGAACTTGACAGGACTTCTTTATTGTTTCGTGGTGTGGGTGGTAGGCAAATGAATCAACTAAACAAAGGCGTGCATCAACATAACTCTACGTTCATCGCCCGAGAAAAACGCAAGCAGGGCACACTAAAGACCTATCTACGTCTTGTTTTTAAGGCAAAAATACTCGAAATGCCACCGGTGCCTGGCATCGAGGGTAAAAATGTACGTTAACCAACCGGCGCCATATAGTGTATATACATACATGGCTAGTCCATATACGGTTAATTACGCCCGCCTCCTTTCACGGAATCATTAATCCCGGCTGCCGTGCACCATTTCTCCAACAACACCAACTCAACTCCGCCAGGCAGCACTCGTACCAGATCAGACCGTGTCACCGACATTTGATACAAGATCCACGATGAGTGCGAAATCCCAAACACAGCAACGCTACGTTCCGCCAAGTAGACGCAGAGATAAGCCGATTTTGTCGTGCAGTCTCTGCCGCCGACGGAAGTAAGCACATGATCACTCAATGTCCGATCACGTGCTGATGGCTCATTTTTAGATTGAAGTGCGACCGCCAGCAGCCATGCAAGGCTTGCGTCGATAGAGGTTTGTCTTTGTCTTGTAGATATTCGCGGAACCCGCACACCGCGAGGACGCCCGTAGAACCAAAAGCGCCCAGCAATGTGCACGATCGTATCGACCAACTTGAGAAGTTGGTAACAACTCTCATGAATCAAAAGCAAAACCTATCGCCCCTTCATAATCCGCCTACCATAGCTGCTTCGACGCCGACCCATAGTTTCGATGCCAACGATGAAGTGGCAGATCCCGATGTACCTTTGGCTCCTGACGTTGTCAGGCTTGGAAATGATGAGACCAGCTACACTAACAGTGGACACTGGGCGAGCATATTGGACGGTGTAAGCATCTAAACTCAATGCTGTCTATTCCCACTGACCATATACCAGATTGCTGAGTTGAAAGAGGAATTGGACCAGATTCAAATCGCACCGGAAACTCAAAATGTGGAAGATGGATATATAGTGCCTGAACTTCTTTCTGGCCGTCACCGCAACGCGACTCGAGAAGAGATCTTGGCTGCTCTACCTCCAAAATCAGATGCTGACCAGCTGGTAGCCAATTATTTCGCTTACATGGAAATGTCCGCAGGTATACTATCCCCCACTCGTTTCCCCGACTTCAAGCTCTAACGCAATCAGTCATGCTTCATCGACCAACTTTTCTTCGAGAATATGATAAGTTCTGGGCAAACCCTGCTGAGACCCCAATCATGTGGATTGGTCTATTGTATTGCATTTTCGCTATCGCCACTCATTTCAGTTCCATACAGAATGATCACGACTGTACAACCACGGTAACTTCACAGATGGCTTTGTTTGCAGCCCACATCGACTTTTACCAAGAAAAAATTGTCCAATGCCTCATACTGGCAAGATATCCGAAATGCCCTCCATATACGCTCGAAACTATGCTTTCATACTTTATGATCGTATACTTACGATCTCGTGATGCGCAAGCAGGGTCTTGGCTCCTCATTGGCATGCTTGTTCGGACGGCTTTTCGAATGGGCTATCATCGCGATCCCTCGAGGTTCCCGAACATAACCCCTTTCAAGGCAGAGATGAGGAGGAGAATATGGACAATGATCGTTCAAATTGACCTCATGTCATCTGTACAGGTGGGGTTGCCGATGATGATTCAGCCGTCAATTCCGGATGTGAAGGACCCGCGCAACCTGACCGAAGACGATCTGAGCGAACACATGACTGAGCTACCCCCCTCGAGGCCTGATACCGAATCGACAGTCATGCTGTACGTCTTATGTCGTAATCGACTGTTACGTGTATTTGCACGAATTCAGGAGCGCGCCAATGAAAGCGAACAACCAGGGTATCGCGAATCGCTTGAACTTGATGCGACTTTACGCACAATATACGAAACTCTCCCGGAATCCCTCAAAGGCTATAACATAAAGGATTTTGACGTCACTTCAGAGATCGCCATGCGAAGGCTTTTGCTTGCCATTACCTATCTCAAGTGCTTACTCATGATTCATCGTCCATTCCTACTGCTTGGACGAGAAGACAGCCGATATGAATTCTCTCGGGCAACATGTCTTGATGCAGCGCTAGAAATTCTTGATTTTCAGAGCCTCCTTGAATCAGAATCCCGTACGGGTTTCGAACGATGGTCGCACGCATGGAAACTATGGACTTCGAGCTGGCGGTCATCTTCCCTAGTCAACCATGACTTCCTTTTGGCTACCACGATACTATTGCTTGACGTCAACAAGGATATCATTACTCCTTTACCAGAGCATAAAGTCCCTCATCCCCGCCCACGTTGGCATACCAGTCCGCCCACTCGCTCTGAGCTTATCACTGCGTTGACAAACTCATACAATGTTTGGCAGCTCGCAAGTGTCAAGTCCCGGGAAGCTGCAAAAGTTGCTGCAGCAGTCGAACTTGTGCTTAGAAAAGCAGGTTCCTTAGAAATTCACCCTGCATGTGAGTATGAATTATCCCCGCTGCATCAAGAGCTTATATCTCCGAATTTGAGAGTGAATGGTCATCCTCAATACGTATCATACAGACTAACAATCAACCAGTAGCTCCGATCACACAGTCTCAATATGATAAGCTTGCCAATCATACCGCACAACAGCAGCAAGGGTCTGATGTGTCGGCAGGAACCGTTGAATTGCCATCCTTCTTCGATTTTAGCAATCTGGATACATCTCTTCCCTGGCCCGTGGGCGATACTGCCATAGATTTCGGAGAAAACTTTGACTGGGTAAGCACAAAATGTCGTCAAATACACTGCTGAGGGCCCCTAATGACGAAATTATAGGGAGGGTTAGAGTCCCAGTACCCTCTTCCGTCTTTTGAACCAAGCTTACAAAACTCATATTTTGGATGATTCACCCTTGCGTGCAAACCCCCTCCTTACTCCATACGGGCCTTTTGATTTCACCTTGAGTATGACGTTTAAGAGGACAAATAATACCCATTCATTCGACATCGGCTCAGACGTTCTTGACGTGCTAGTTTTCGACGCTGTTACAACCCCATGTTCTAGATGGCTCTGAATAGTAGGTTGGATCCGCCCTTGCGCTTTTTAAATGCAAGTTTTCGTTGCGATCCATAATAAGTATAGCGAATCAACCAATCCCATTGCTTAGAGTCATAAAAACGTTGGGTTACTACTGGTCGCCAGTCGCCTGCTATAGACGTGGTTTCTAGGGCGATCAATAGGAAACTCCTATTTCATGCCCTGCGACAAGATGTGTTACATTCTTACCACGCCATCCCAGCCAACGACTAGTCTTGGCGAATTTCGAAGGTACACCCACGCTATACGATTGATTATCGTTGCGCTTCTCCTCATTTCCAGCAGACGTGGCCACCTTGGGCTCGGGATCCGACGGCAAAGGTTACCAACCCTCTTGCTCGTCGATACCAACCCTATTGCTCGTAGAAGCTGTCGGCTCTTCGTTCACCTGTCCAAATTGGACTCACCGGGACGGCAACCCGCAAAGCCTACTTCGTAATAGAGCGACGAAGATATGGTTCTGTCACTTTTCTGACATATGCGTGCGCAATGGGAATCAAAAACCTTTTGTTTGCATCTGCAACCGCATTCGGAATGGCCATTACAGCTGTCATGCAATCAACAGTCATTACAGCTGTCATGAAATGGTTGATATAGCTGTCATGCTACAGTCCAGCCTCACCCCTATACAATACACAGTATAGACGAGTATGCACATCTATACACACTCAATCACCCGTGCCCCTACGTCATGTCCCCTGGACTTATATCACATGTCACTCCACTTCACTCTTCTCACAACGCGCATGGCCCCTCATGCATCGTCGTCTCTTGATCCTTGAGGGACAGCGCACCGCATCCCTACTCTCTCTGGCGTCATACCCTCGCCACAATTGCTTGATTGATCAATGATGATTAGCCTCCGCTTGGTTCCCCATTACTTTGTATATGGTCTTCATACACCACAGGCCTCACTCCAAATGAAGCTTGACTTACTCGAACGAAAATTTTACTATTAAGCTAGATATGGATGCTAGGAAGAGTATTGAGGAGGCACCTACTCAAAAACCGACTACGCCCAAGGGCCCTGTAGATCGGGTTTTCAGGGTTTCGGCGCTGCTTTCGTTTGCAGCGGGTGTGGCGGTTTTCGTTCTGGGTTTGTTAGTTGTCTTGGGAGGGAAGCAGCCAGGACACTATGAAGGTGAATATCTACTAAAGGTAGGTAAAAAAAAATGGAGATAAAATATGGAAGACAATAGAACTGACAATGATATCACTAGCTGAATACATCGCATGCCGGCCAAGGTCTCATCAAATTCGAGCGCGCCTCTGCGACGACAACAGCAGCGCCAACTGCGACTACGACACGGGCCAGCAACCCACTGGATCCACTTGGTATCTTTGCTACTTCAAGCCCACTCAACCCCCAGAATCCAAAGAATCCGCTGAACGGCCTGTTAAATGGCTTGACCGACAGCATCAACAATGGACTCGACCGAGCCATCGATACATTCGTCGAGGGTCTGGTCCACGAAGTTGGCCTCCAAGACTTTTACTATTTTTACTCCAACCACATATGCCAAGCATCAAAAGCAAACACTACTAATGCAAACGATGATGGGATGGTGATCACAAAGTGCCAGAGTTGGCAGAGCGCTTCAGAGGGTGCGTCTCATTTCTCGATTGCAATGGCCCCTAAAACATACACCACACCACAAAAGCTAATATAAAAAAACGCAGGAGTCAAGAAAGGGGTTTCCAAAGTGCCTTCCTCCATCACCATCGCCAACGCTAAAGTCTCGGTCCCGGTTCTTAACTCCCTAACTAGCAGCGGAGAATCACTCTTCAACAGCCTGCTCCAGTTCCATCGCGCATTCTTCGCTTTCGTCGTAGTCACCATCGTAGCCACTGCTCTTGCTTCCATTGCCTCCCTTGCCGCCGTCTTCTTCTCTTCCTCTCGCCTCCTCATCTATACAAACCTCTTCCTCTCCTGGCTCGCAACGCTAGGTTCCCTCATCGCTGCTATCATAGCCACTGTAATCGCCATTGTAGTACCATGGTTGATAGGTAGCTTGTCTAAAAGTGTCGGCGTCATTTTCAGTAATGATGGATCGATGCTGACGTTCCTTTGGGTCGCGTGGGCATTGACTGTATTTATGACGGTATTTTGGGGGGCAGTGTGGTTTGTTGAGGTGAGGAGGTCAGCTTTTGTGAGGTGTAGGAGGGGGTCAAATGAGATAGGAAATTGGAAGGGGATTTTCGGTGAGGTGAGGAGGAACTTGAAGGGGAGGAAAGACGTTTAAGAGTCCATCTTACGTCCTGGACACGTTTCAATGGGAACGTGCTGGCCATGCTCTTTCGTTATCTCTATTGTGGGTGTATATACTCGTATGACTGTATGATTTATGATTCATGATTGCCGATTCTCTTTTCTGTATCATTGCGCAGCGAGAAATGAGTGAAGCTATTACGGTCGCATTGTTAGCCAGACAGCGTAGAATCTGAATAGTCATCGATCCAGATTTGTGATTAGCTCAGACAACAGGATATTACGTGAAGATCTTTAGAGTGAAGTAATTAAGCAGTCAGCTAGCTACTAATAGACGAGTATTCTATGCATAGTCTAGAATCTACTAGTAGCACTATACAATGAGTGACTGGCAGCCGAGTCCTCTGATAACTGTGAAACACTGTGATTCATTGTGACAGGTAGTAAGTTAAGTAGTATAGTAGGCTGTGAATGTATTTGATTTATTCATAATCAACAGCATAGTAACAAGTTTGTCTCATTCAACGTCTGAATTTAGCAAGGGATGAAGAAAGTCTAGTACTGCATACCTTTCCTAATATTCACCTCATCTCGGTGTCTTATAGTTCCAAAAGATGTAAATCAGAGAAACTTGAACATCAAATAGTTATTAGTATGCACGAATTTTGATCTGGATCTGCCACGAGATTGTAATTTGTGTTTCAGAAAATCCAACACCCTTCTGATAGGTCCCATATATACAATGACCATTTCACAATTGCCTCGCTCAGCAAACGGACTTCTTAGCGTTGCCCGAGATGTTCCACTTGATATTGCTCCCACAGGGACTTTCCTTAACCGTAGTATCGTCCACTTTCAACGTAATGGAGATATCCTTGGTATTCGCGAACTCCGACCTCGCCGAAATCCTCACCTCGCCTCCACCCTTCACTGTTCCACCCTTGATGTTAACACCATAGCAGTTCTCAATCAAGATAGCATTGTTCCCAGTGCCACTGATATCGACACTTGAGATCTCCGCACCACCAGATTCAGACACGCAGAACAAACCTCGGCCACCACCCCTAGCAATGAGCTTATCAACGTAGATATTCGTAGAATACCCACCATTAAGCTTGCCATTCTGGTTCGCAAAGCGCAAAGCCGCGTATCCGGTTCCAGCGCCACAGCTATTGCAGTCGACGGTTCCAATCTTCGCATTCGTGGTTGCTTGAACGAGAAGTCCGCATTCGCCAAGATTACGCCCGGTGAACTTGTTAATGGTGAAACCAGCAATGTTCCATGTCTCGATTCCATGGCTCGTCGCACCTGTCACGCTAACGCTATCCATCTTGACGTTCGAATTCGCTGCTTGGTCCCTATCGAATCTGATTCCGATGCCTCCGCTTAGATTCATCGTCACGACGCCGAAGGTTAGGTCTTTGCTTCCATATACGCGCACACCGAAGTACGGGTTGCCGGTCATGCTGAGATAGGGAATCTTGACGCCATTGGTGTTGAGGATCTCTATTGCGCCGTGGGCGGCGCGGTAGCCGACATTGATGGTACCGCAGCCTTCGAAGGTTATACCGGACTTGATGGCGATGGTGGAGGCGCCGATGGAACCGGAGGATGACACGACGAGGCGCTGGCCGGAGGCTGTGTTGGAAATGCCACTGTTGATGGCAGCGAGGTAGTTCTGGAAGAGGTCAATGGCTGTGTTGTGAATGTGTTCAACCACGGGTGGGACTTACGCTGCCGGTGTACACTGTGGAGGAACCTTTCTTGACAGTGAAAGTTCCTGAGCCTGTGACGGTGACATCTGCGTTGCCCGAGCCGCACTGCGCGGCAACGGTGGAAAGGAGTCCAAAGACTGCCGCGAGAATGCGGGAGCGATACATGTTTTTTATTCGATCAATCGCCTTCGGGTTGAGTGGAGGTGGATCATCCTCTGCATCTACTTCAACGATGCACGATGTATTTATATTCTACTCTCAATCTAGCTCTAGAACTCCATCGGTCATTGTTTTCCCGGGAATTTCTTTTCATCTCTGCCCGTCGCTGGAAGAATCATTTATCGCGTCCTGATGCAGGCTAATTTGATGAAAGGGTATAATATCGAGTCTTGGGGGTCTTGGACAGGGCCTTCCATTAGGCCTTTTGATATAAGCTTACGGTATTTAAGCGTTAGCGTATCTCACACAGCTTCTTGGATAGGCTGTGAAATATCATTTCTGAAACTTTCGCCTACGCTTATTGGTGATGTGGTTGGCGGAATCGCATTCGGCTGTAGGATCAAGTGTTGTACCGATTGGCGCGCCCTATTCTAGATATTTCTCCGCTGCAGTTGTGCCAAGGTCATCCGTCAAACGCTCTTTATTTATATGACGCGTGGCTTTCCCCGCAATTTCTTGTGCGTGGAGGGAGATCGGGGGTATATGTATGCCACGTTGATTTGTTGTCGACGCCTGGGGGTGGCTTGAGAATGAAATCAGGTCCGATTTGCAACAGTAAAATTCCTGAGACAGAAAGTCGACTCTGCACAATCATGAGTTTAAGAGTTTCTGTAAAGAATCAGTAGAACTCACGTAATGACTCCATATGTTGAGATGGCTTTCAAAACCTTCGTAGATCAATCCCCATGTCGTCGGAACTTACCGCTGGGTGTGGGGAGTCGATCACATAATCGTGTGGTCCGTTCAGGTTCTTAGATTGTGTCTCTCTCTTACACTAGAAAAACTACTACGCTAGTCATGTTTGTAGTAATATTATCAGTTACTCGTGACACACATGAATGGAGATATCGAGTCATTAGATATGCTCACACAGATGGACCAGTTCCTGGGAAGCATTGAATGAACTATACCTCTGGATCTTGTATACTGAGTTGTTGCGTTTTTGATGTGTGGGTATCATGTATCGGGTGTGAATCGGGTGATCTTTGTCAACAGATATGTGAGTGATCGAATTGATTGGATAAAAATTCCATCAACAAACTATTTGTTCCAACTCAACTACCCCTACGATTTCCAGGCCATCAATCAGTCTAGTTAGCATAGCTCAAAATCGAATTTGATGAGGTGTCCAGTCAAACCTAAGCGCCCTATATTCCCCGTTAGACCTATAGGTACGCTATATCGTAGGTGACTAGACGTTTCAATGTAGCAACTAACGCTAGCATCTATCCTTACTCACGGAACACCCTTTGATCTTAATTTTCACCTGCATGCCATCAACCGGCCTGGAAGTAACCGCATATGTCTATTGTAATGTCAGCACGGTCTATTCAACCCTCACATCACATCATCCAGTGCGCCACAACTCACCGAAAACATTTGCGACTTCGTCTTATAACAGCCTTTTTCATCCACCTGCGGCGCACCCTTCTCATCAAGATCCAGCTCGCCCTGTCCCACCTTCATGAACTCAAAGTATCTCGCAACACACGCAAGAATA
Source organism: Helminthosporium solani (assembly GCA_022560085.1). Taxonomy (NCBI): domain Eukaryota; kingdom Fungi; phylum Ascomycota; class Dothideomycetes; order Pleosporales; family Massarinaceae; genus Helminthosporium; species Helminthosporium solani. Next base: position 108,779 of record JAFISD010000049.1, read on the forward strand.
ATCTTAGCTTCCAGATTCGCAAGCTCGGAGCCTGTGCAGCGTCTAGGCCCCCGCTCGTACGGCCTAAAGGCACTGTCGGGAATCTTTGCGCCGGATTCACCGAGCCACCGCTCTGGCATGAAGTCGTCTTTGGTTTTGCCGAAGATCTTCGGGTGTCGCTGGATGATGTAGGCGCGGGGCGAGAGACATAGATCGTCGACAAGGAGTCTTTCTCCGTTGGGTAGAGTGAGTGTGGTCCCGGATCCTTTGGGTGCGACGCGGGCTGTTGTGCCAGGGGGATGAAGGCGCAAGGCTTCTTTGATAACGGCATCACAGTATGGTAGACGTGCTAGCAGCTTACCTGCCTCAGGACCGCGAAGCTGCCTGGTGACTGTTTGTGGGTTGTTATCGGAGCCAAACACGTCGTCGAGCTCATCCTTTAAGCTTTTCGCAGAGATCGGACATCTATGCAGCTCGTAGAAGCACCATTGTAGCAAGATACTTGTTGTGTCGTGGCCGGCGAACAGGAAGCCGCGGAGTGTGTCACTGGTCTGTTGGAGGATTTTGGGTGTGAGTTCGTCGATGCCGTGGAGACTGAGCGTTGCTACATTTCGCGATGTAGTTCCAGCACCAGATGAAAGTTCTTTGTGCTGCCTCTTAATTTCCTTTTTGAGGATACCGTCAAGCTTTTTGTCCAGAAGTCGAAGTTCACGCTCATTCTTGGTGAAGTAATCTCTCAACCACCATCGCTCTCCGAATGGACGTTTGTTGAAGGCTTGAGACAAAGCACGGTAGGTCAGAAGCACTTCGCTTTGCTTTCCTTCAATTTGGGCGTTCAAGTCCATTTCGAAAGTAACGATGCCAATGATGTCGAAGACAAGGTTGGTAGTATATTCGTCGAGACGGAACTCGTCACCTGTGGCAGCCTTCTTTTCTATGAGCTCGATAAACATTTCTGTTTTATCTAGAATGACATTCACGAGGGTGAGAAGATGCTGTGGCTGAAATCCAGGCAGGATTCTTTTTCGTAAACTCTTCCACTCGTCGCCCTGATATAGATTGTTGTCAGAATCTGTACCCTTGGGATACTTCTAGCGATATCTAGTGCAGGGCTTTGACTCACATCCGTAGTAACAAGTGATCGTGCACCGACCAGAGGAGCCAGCTGTTGAATAGCAGGGTGCTTGGGCACACTAGTACTGTAATTCTTCGAAGGTTTAGTAACCTGCTCGGCAACATCGTTGTCCAGAATAAACAAGATGAGGAACTTCTCAAGTGGGCGCCAGTCGACGAGGAGTACAGGAGGGAAGCCAAGCTTCTCTACTTGTTCGTACAGAATCTCATCGAAAGCGCGTGGAGGGTCACCCAGAGCAGCAGATCTCCCAACCCATGGCCAATGACCCCTTACAGGGTCTGCCTCTTCGGGTTGTGGGAAGTGTGCGTACTGCTTTATGTCGATACCAAGGGGCTTCGTTCGTCGAAAGTAGTAGAATAAGGCGAATGAAATTGCCACCAGGACGATCAGTTTCCATTGGAAAGGAAAGCCGAGGTTCTCGGGGTACTGCAACGTAAGAAAGCTGGCCAGAGCCATCTTTGCGACTGTTGGGACGTTCTGGGTCGCAAGAGTCGCTGAATCTTCTGGAGATCTTCTCTTGTGAACCTGGCGTCATGGTTTGCGAGTCGGGCGCCGGCTCTCTTAAAGTACATCATTGGAGCTCATTTACCATGTCTGCTGGAAGAGCGGGACGCCCCTTTGACCTACCGCGATCTGCCGTGACGATGATGAAGTGCCTTCGGAGGGACTTCGGAGCCCACTCAGGGCATCAGATAAGATGCATCAGATTAGATAGACTGGATCTGATTCGAGGACGTTTAACTACCACGTTTGTAGGCAGATTTTTCTCCGGTTTACGGATAGCAAGCTAGTTATATTGGGCTAGCGGCAGTACTTGTAGGGTGTTAAGATGATTTGGCTCTGCTAGTACACCCCCGCGTGCCCGCCCGCCTACAAATCATATATGGTAAAAGGCTGTGTCATTCTGCAAGGTACGTTACAGGTCTAAAGCTCAAGGCTTGCAAATGCACAGGTGGGTAGCAATGTATATGCAAAGTAAGTGACAGCTAGGCATGAGGAGATTAATGATCAGTATGGGAAAGATTTCGTTGTGATGTCCTCTCTCAAGATATCAATGATATCCCTCCGATTAAATTTGGAAAGCGTGCTGGAATAACTTGTAGATCTCTAGCCCACGCGAAAGCATGGGCTAAGCATTTGCCGCGTTTAACGATAACTTTGGCCGGACATTTTCGGGTTTCAAGACACGTGGAAAGTAGTTGTCACGTAATGCAAATGTATGCCTTCATCTGGGACAAGAGCTCCTCTATGGTCGCAAGATAGACGAAGCTATGACCACGGTAGAAATGAGCGGATTAACATACCCAATTTGCATAGGTCTGGATGTTCTTATAGTTTCGAGCGCTTTAATAGTTCAGGAATCAAAATTGGGAGAGGACGTAATAAGAGTGTTGAATGATGATATAAGAACCATGGATACCATGGAGTCACATATTCAGTTTGTATCAAAACTGGAGTTTCTATAGTTTCAAATGTCGTTGGAGTCACAGGATCCAGGCTTTGGGAGGAGGAGGTGACAGTGAGAGGATCGAGGGCGCTGAATGAAGTTATCAAAACCATAGATGCGAGTGGGGCGATTTATACCGTTCGAAAAGGTCCAGGAATATCGACAGTCCCAAGAGATGTAATTACTAAAGGACCCAGATGTGGCAGGAGTAATAGGCTCAGTTTGCACTAGCCTGGGAGTCTAGATAGTGGTGAATTTTGTAAGGGTTGAAGGGTCAATCGTGGAAAAAGATGTGACTATTACTGAATCAAGAGTTTGAACGGATATTATCGTTGAAGGCTCAAGAGTTTGCACGGATGTGACCATTGGCGGCTCGGTTGTCTGGAAAGAAGCTAAAGAGGAAACTCAGTCAGCACACTTGCCTTTGATGGCAACGATGGGAATGGGCTGTGCAGCTGAAACGTGGAACATGTTTCCTGGAGTTTACTCACTAACGTTGTGAAAATCTAGCGGTAAGAATGCAAAGCTAGCTAAGCTCGTAACACCCACAAGACGTGCATATCTGTTCGAACAAGGACGCTAGCCGATCAATGTAAACTGCTGCTTCATATGACGTAATTTTAAAATAAATCAAGAAGTATATAACATGATGAATAGTAATATAGAAGTGACTAATTAGAGCCATCCACAGTAAGTGATGCGTAGTCTATACGAAGGCGCGTTGTGTGCGATTTCCCATCAGCAAGATTAATCGCATAGCCATAGAGGAAGCTGAATCTAAAAAAAAGGTGTTTAAAACGAAAGAAAAAAGAAAGAAAGCAAGCTACATACATGACACTACCCTACTCTAACGTCATTAGATCTGAGCGTTTGCGAGAGGACAAAGTTGAAATCTTGACGGAGCAGACGACCCAAGCCAAACAGACACATGAAGGTAATCGAGACATCTGCAGCTCCTCGGAGATCATTAGAAGCTCTTGAAATGCGAGTTCTCGCGTACCTGGCTGGCAAAGGGCTCTACAAGCTTGGCAGCAGATAGAATATGCCCACAAGACAAAGCCACCCAATGAGGGGCAGAGTCCAAGGAATTACATTGGTACAATGTTACTATGTACCCACTTTCCGGCATGTTCGAGTGTTATTCCCGAAAACATGGCCGTGAATGATGAGATCTTGTGTTGTTCGAGAGATACCCAAGGTTAGCCCCCGCCCGGCACGGACCATTTTGATCTTCACAGCTCCCATCTCATCACTCCACACCAAGCCTTCGGCCATTCACCCACATTCGTCCTTCTTTCATCAAACAACATCCCGGTAATGGATGAATGTGTTGAATGAGGTCCATTCGGGGGGCCAGAGCTTACGGCTTTGGAGCACGCCGTTCTTGAAACATGCCGCCCAACGAGAAAGAGCCGCGCACTCGCCGGACTGTCAAGGCATGTGTGGTCTGCCACAAAAAAAAGGTTCGTTGCGATATCGACAACATTGAAGGCAACGTTTGTACACCATGCTCAAGAGATGGTTATGACTGCATTCCACGCGAGCGGAAGCGGAAACGCTTCACACTTTCTCCGTCACCACCCGCCACTCGAGTACGCATCAAGATGCAGAGCAGTGATTCGGCACTACTCGAAGGGAGCCAGGCTGCTTTCCCAGCTTCGACTACAACGAATTTGAATGGGATGAGAAGGGGTTCTTTTGAGAATGCACAACCTGCTCATGACCCTAGTTTCAAGACGGCGAAGAGCGCTCTCGGGCGTCGATTGTCCAGTACCGCGAGCTTAGGAGAGCTCTCCCCTCTCCAAACATACCCAACACCCCACCAGAGTATCTCCTCGTCCGTGGCAGATCCGCCATATGCCTCTTCTTCCAATGCTGTCAGCTACCTAGGCCGACTAGAGTACTTGCGAAACGACGTGCCTGTCAACGATGATGCAGGACTTCCTGGCAAAGTCCCGCATCGATTGTCCGAGACTGACCTGCAGATTTTAAAGCTGCAGAAGGTGGATGAGTTACCGCCATGTTCCGTGCGCCAATCGCTCATGGAGGCCTTTTGGGTACGCTGCTACCCGTGGACGCCAGTAGTAGAGCGTAGCTGGGTTGATGACCGGAGCCTTAATCACGTGTCTCTTTTGCTTCAACACGCCATGTTTCTAGCCGGCAGCAGAGTTAGCGCTCCACATCCCAACTACCCCCCAGAAGAGTTCTACAAGAAGGCCAGAATTCTGTTCTGGATGGGCGCCGAAGAAGATCCAATCATTACCATCGCGGCGATTTTGCTCATGCATTGGTATAATCCGGAAGGTCCCGAAAGGATATCACTTGATACCAGCAGCTTTTGGCTACGAGTATGTACTGGATTGGCCTACCAAGTTGGGTTACATCGAGAACCGGTCGGAAAGCCAGATGCAGGACTAAGGAGAAGGCTATGGTGGTCGCTGGTGGTCAGAGATTGCTTGATTAATGCCGGCCACGGGCGACCGCGAGCTATTGACCTTAACCTAGCAGACGTGTCACCTATAGCTATACAAGACTTTGACAGTGCGCCGGAATCTATGAATCTTTTCGCCGCCTATGTCGGCATATCTTGCATTTTGGGTCAGCTGTCTCATTTGCCGTTTAAATCATCGCTAACTCTTTTCAACAGGTGACCTCACGCAAAGTTACCTACGTAAGCATGGTTTACAGGAGCATAAGAAGTCTCTTGAGGATCGGTTGTTTCGGTGGCTGAAGACGCTTCCAGAGAACCTGCAACTATGCAAAGCCATTGAAGGCCGGCCGCTGAAACCCTATAGCTTCAAAGTACGCCAACTGCACGTTCAATACTTCACCGTTCTCGTCATCCTCAACCGACCCACCGACCCGAAATTAGCGCCATCCACCGCCTCCTTGCTAGCATCATCATTCGTTGCAGGGCTCTTCGAAGATTTCATGGCTAGAAATGAGCTGCGATTCCTTGGGCCAATTTTCACGTTCTACTGCCTTACGGCAGGAATGGCACAGCTCTCAGGCTATCGCTACTCTGGTCTCACTGCCATCATTGAGGAAAACCTAGCTATCATGGGCCGCGCTCTCGAGGAGCTTAGCCAACGCTGGCCCACTGCGATAGGCAGTCTCAAGCATTTGATGGACGTCCGAGAAAAGCTCATGCAGCGACCTTCGCAGGGTCACTTCCCCGAAATCAACATGCCTACTACAGCTGTTCACTTCTTCAACGACTTCGGATCAGATCTATGTCGCATGTGGCATCCCATTCACGAGCGGCTACCGCAGACCACAAATATAGCTTCCCAGGAACTCGAGACAGCGGGTATTCTTCAAGGTCTGCGTACTCCGAGGCCTCAGCCTATCGAGTTGGATATGGCGAATAATGTCGGTTTCCAACAACAACCGATGAACGATCAGGTCGCAGCAGCAGGCACTATTCTCGAGCCCACGCTCTTGCAGCCTCAAGAATGGTTTGGGTCATACACTTCAGGTGGTATTGGGAACTGGTTGATGCTGGATTGGGATCAAGCCTTTGGGTGGTGATTTACACCTCTGTCGTACAATCTTTTCACCACGGGGGTGACTCGATACTCATGGAGCTACAACTACGAAGTAGCTGTCATCAAGCGCGAGTCTTAACCTACAAGTCACGGGACAGCGACAAGTCAGGAGAGTATGCATTGCGTCAAGGTGCCGAGAAGTACCGACTGCGCTAATCCGCTTTAAAGCTTCCCCACACGCGTTGAAGTCACGTGCAAGCCTCCCCCTCCCTTCTGCCATGCCGAGGCTCAGAGAGTCGGTCGAGCGACCATCTAGTTTGGACAGTGTTCCTCCACTACTGAGAGAAAGTAAACACGATACTTTTCTCCTGCAGCATTGCTTTCTCGCTTTCTTTCCAGCAGTGGGCGGTCAAAATCAACTTTCACAACATGGATTTGGGACCATATTGGAACCTGCGCGTCGACCGTTATGATCGTGTCTTCGTCATCACCATGCAGAAAGCACCTGAGAATCGTATAAATGCTCGCTTCGCACAGGAAATAATAAAGGCACTTCGCGATATCGAGAGGGAACTCGGTCCAGATTCCGAAGGATGTGTAATCACGAAAGGCAATGATGAGAAGTTTTGGTGTACGGGATTAGAGCTGGACGAGGCTGACACAAACCCCTTTGCAAATAGTGATGGGTTCTATCCTGTAAGTATACCTGCTATACTCCCTCACGTGCTTCTGCGACGTAGGCTGAACTGATGCCACTCTAGCTTCTAGCCACTCTCCTCGACTATCCATTTCCAACGATTGCGCTTTTGACTGGTCACACATTCGGCGGTGCCTGTCCCTTCTCTCTAGCTCATGATTACCGCATTATGAACTCCCAACGCGGCTTCTTCTCCATGCCACCTGTAAATCTGGGTCTTCATTTTCCCGGCATCGGCGCCCTCTCTCGTCTCAAGCTTCAGCCACAAATTGCGCGGAAGATGCTACTTGAAGCGCACCGATGGACCGGTAACCAAGCTCTCGAAGATGGGATTGTAGATGCAGTAGCGGAGCCGGACAAGATGCTGGAAGTAGCGCTGAAGAAGGCAAGAGACGTGCAGGGGAGAGCGAAGATGGGTGTCTATAGTGCATTAAGGGGGGAGCTTTGGGGTGAGGCACATGAGAAGTTAAGGGCGATTAGTTATGTGCATGGAAGGATTACCAGTGCACCGGCGAAGGCGAAGATATAAGATGAATTTGTGATAGAAGAATTCGAATTGTATGGCCTCCTCTCAACGTTTCAATAAACCTAACTTAGATACCCTGAGTATTATACCGCAAGCCAATGGGTTATATTCTAGGCCTCCGAGATATTGATCTTTTTAGGAAAGTTGATGCGCTCAAAGTCTGGGTCAAAATGTTGGGAATGTATTGTTCGTCGAACCACCACACTGGAGCCACCGCACGAGCGCCCTGACAAATGTCTCTGTTCACCAGTTATATATCTGGTGGAGGAAACATAGACGACGACACTTCCTCTTCTGTATCCAGAAATCTTCTACGACGCGTATTGTGATCATTCAAAGCTGAAGTTACAAAGATTACGAGGCCCGTGCACCTCTTCTTCTCCAATCTTCGTACCCTTTCCTTCACCCCTCTTCCATCGACCACTTCCGCTAGCATCACTCCATCATGGTCTGCTATCGCTCCGCTCGTCCGAAAAATTGATCAATTATCAAAGACTCAAGCCTTAGCACCATGCAATAAAGCACCAGTAGCTAACGCAGTCGCGAGCCAAAAGAGGATGTGAGTGGGAAGTGCAACAACGCGCCTGAGGAAATAGAGAGACACTGAGTACGTTGTACTTTCGGCAACCGGACCGTCAAAAGCTCAAAGATGACATCTAGAGCCGCATACTGATTTCGGTGGCTGACGGCCACTGTAGGTTCCACGCCGACGTTTCATGGTTAAATACAGCAATTCATATATTCCACCTAAACAATATAAATGGCTCGACACTTTGTGTTGGCCCAAATCGCGCACTCGCCATCATGAAACCACCGCTCACGATACCAATCAAAATGGCAATCTAGCCCCTGTTTGTAGAAGAATGTCACGAGGTCACACTGCACCGCCATGCTGTCACTGTCACTGTCGATCGGCCCGCTGAGCAGGTGTTGGTATCGCCTGAGAAGAGGCTCAACTACCGTAACCCGGGCACCTGTATGAAGCTACGGCTTATTTCGAAAATGTCATGGTATACTGAAAACCATACCCACAGGAAGTTTCTCATATGGTCCCTTTGAGATAGAGGCAGAATTTAAGAGAGATCTCAGTTGCCGACATCATATCGTATACACCGAAAGCGGTCATTTTTGAATTTCCGATATCATCGAAGCTCATTTTAACTATAATAGACCAACTATATATGTGTGGGAAATCCTACCGCAATCCCCTCTAAGCGGTACTCCCCCACGCCCTCCCCCCCAAACAAAAGACACACTAAGCTATTGCTGGATTCTCGATGCAGGAATAAGGCGTCATAAAGCTAATAAATAAGCCGCTCATATTGTATCTATGTCGCCACGGGGATCGTCTGCGACATCTTTCCATTCCATCTCGTGCTCAGCCGTATTCGAGATCACACCACGATGTGCAATCGCCTAGCCGGAGTCGGGTACCAAGTCCAAACTTCCATGTTCCTCTTAGCCGCGAGTGGTGCTATCACTATACGCAGCTAATTAAACTTGGAGGATTGTAGGGCGATGTGGCATGGCTGGTGTGGTCAGGGACACTGATAAAATCAACGGGATACCTGCAACAACGACCAAAATCCCGCATACCTTCTTCGTGTTCACGATGAAATTCAGGGCGTCAGCAATTGGATCTCTTGCGCTTGTAGAGTCTGGTTAGTGTATTCCATGTTATACTGGATTCTGAACTGATGAGCGTAGTGTTTGGTGAAGTCAAGTCTCAACGCTATTGCGATCCCGCTACATCGATCTGTTACGCGGGACTAACGGCAAATAACATATTCTACGGTATTGCGCTCCCTGATGTGAAGACCGCGCCCTTTGAGACGGTTCTACGAATCGTCTCGCCAATTGCCAATGGCTGGGCTGGGTTTTCGTGGGGTGGAACAATGCCATACGTTCCACTCACCATAGGCTGGCAGAACAAAGCTGCAAACACGACCATATACTCTTCACGGATGGCCTTGTAATACCACTTCTTATCATCATAATTGCAGCAGCTCACATGGTACAGAGGATTAAGTTTACCGCAGCCGTACGACGCCGCCGAATACACGTACTTGAAAGGCACAGGGTACAACCAGACACATTGGACTCTCAACGTGCGATGTAGAGGCTGCTCCCAATGGCAAGATAGTGAAGGCAAGACAGCGGGACTCAACCCCCAACAAGACGCCACAACGTTTGCACATGCGCTCGCGCTCAGAACGCCCGCACAGCCCGCAAACAACCGGTCCACATTCAACGTCCACACGGCTTTCGCCCGCTGGGACGTGAACCTGGCTCAAGGAAAGAACATAGACTTCAACAAGCTCGTAGCAGCCAACATCATTGCCGATAAACCACCACCAGTATCGAGTACCCCTCTCCCTCCCTCGACCACTGTCTCGCCAACCTCTTCACCAGGACCACCGGTCCCAAGCAATACAGGAATCCCTACTTCTTGTGCGGGCGTCAACAACTTTCACACTCCAATACGGACGGCCAATGGCTGGAAAGCAGTCAAAGTCGTCGGCAACCTGGGACAGCCGCGTGGACTAATCTTCGACCCAGCTGGTCATCTCCTAGTAGTACAGAATGGACTAGGCATTACTTCCCACACCATCGGACCCGATGGCTGCTTCAATTCCACAAAAACGGTAATCACGCAGCGGAATTTAAACCATGGCATTATCCTCAGTGTGGATGGAAAGACGCTGTATGCTAGCTCGGCGACACAGGTCTACGCTTGGAGTTACGATGCGGCTACTCAAACTGTCGGTGCTGACTATAAGACTGTGCTGACGGGTATGGACAATAAAGGTCATGTCACTCGAACTATCGTTATTCCCCCGAAACATCCAGATGTACTCGTCGTATCGCACGGCTCAAACGACAACTTTGACTATGATTCCGGAAATATCAAAACTGCTCGATCCTGTATCAAGGCCTTTGACTTGACCAAAGTACCAGCGAATGGATACAACTATGTTGCCGACGGATACCAACTAGGCTACGGCCTACGCAACGGCGTCGGTCTAGCCTTTGACGCCAACGGAATGTACGTCTTCCCTCCCCCTCCCCTACTCTCCCACCAACCCCCAACTAACCCCCTCCTCCAAGGCTCTGGGAAGTCGACAACGGCGCTGACGAAATCCACCGCACCATCAACGCCACCTCAACCGACGTCCACGCCGACAACCCCGCCGACGAACTAAACTACATCGGCGACCCCAGCCAACCCAACACAAACTGGTACGGCTACCCAACCTGCCACACAATCTGGGACCCCACCGCCATCACCGACCACGTCTTCAAAACAGGCGACCAATTCGTCCTCACCCCCAACAACACCTTCACAGACGGCATCTGCGCCGCCACATCCATCGCAAGCAGTTTGGCCTTTGAGGCGCATTCCGCACCCCTGGGTTCTGCCTTTAGTGCGAATTCCACCGCGCTGTGGGTGGCGTTTCACGGGAGCTGGGATAGGGACGTTTCGACGGGGTACAAAGTTGTGGAAGTGCCGTTTGTCAAGGGGGACGCGGGTTGGAAGCCTCGTGGGAGTGGGGGGGATGGTGGCGATACGGGATATAGGGATATCTTGTGGAGTCCGGATGTGGAGGGGTGTTCGACTACGAAGTGTTTTCGGCCGGTGGGGATTGCGGTAGATGGGTGGGAGAGATTGTATGTTACTAGTGACAGTGGGGGGGAGGGGGAGATTTTGATTCTGGGGAGGGGGTAGAGTAGGGTAGATTGTGTTGGTTTGGGGATGGTATACATATATATATATATATATGCGTGTGTATGATGTTTTGCGAGAGAGAGAAAGGGGAAAACTGTGTCTGTGTGTATATCCGTGTTGATGTTCTTATTTCTTATATATGTGTGTTACTTTCTCGACCGTGACAGCTCTGTTTCTTTAGTCTTCTCTGGGCTTCTTTGAGAGACGGTGGATGGATTTTGTAGGGGAAGGAAGGAGGCAGTCAGAGAACGAGGAAGGAAAGAGCCATCCACCCATCCACTCCTCCTCTCCCCTCCAACAACCACACCAATAAAGAAACACCCAAACGGCCAACAATTTCAACCTCTAGTCACTGATGCAGAGAATTCCCCCAGCTAACGCAAAAACTCGTTGAAAACCCCACTCGCGCTCCTCATGGCTCGCTCCAGGCCTTCGACTTGCTCGGGATCGCTGCGGTCTCCCCGACCGGCGAAACCGTGCTGTAGTCCGGGGAAGACGACGTATTCGTAGCTGGGGTGGTATTAATTGGTGTTTGCGATGGATATCTAGACATACACAACTCATACTCTCTCTCTCTGTCTCTCTCTTTCTCCTAAGAGTGGGGGATATGGGTAGAAAAAGCAAGACTCGCGGCAACCCCAACGCGGGAATAACTCGATTAGCATACTCCTTCAACTCAGGCGTAAACGCAAAATCATGTTCAGGCGCCAAAATCTGCGTCGCCACCTTCAAACCATCAAGTTCGGCTTTCTCGACCATGGAAGGATGAGCGCCCGACACGACATCCACGAGTTCTGGTTCGGATCCGAGTTGTAAAGCGGCCCATCCGCCATAGCAGTAGCCTATCGCGCCCTACGAGGGTGCATGGAGAGTCAGCGGGTGGAAGTGTATGATGTCGAGGAGGATAGCAGCGGAGCGAGAGGACCCAGTGACATAGGCTTTTTGAGAGGCAAGTGTTGTCTCTTTGCCTTTGGGAGTGGCGGTCCAGGGGAAGCCTTTTTTGCAGTTTTCGCAGGACATGGTGGGGAAGGGGGAGAGGGAGAGGACTATGTACGAGGTATATCTAAGTACCTAACTTGGTGATGGAAAATAACCAAAAGTTATCCTCGATGGTATGCATAGTAGAAACCGTGGCTTTGAAATTGGCGCAAAAGGATCTCTATGACTGGGCTGTCTTCAATGCACATCATGATGTCGTCGTCGTCGAGGAGCTGCCAGCATTTGTCAACATGGTCGCTGGGATACGTCGTTTCTGGGCATGTGTGACTGGCGTTGATGCGGAGTACCATGATATGTTTCTTGTTTTGTACTTGAATATTGGTCGGGTTATGGTGCAATGTCGGGTTAAACTGTTGTGCTGTTAGATTACGAAGTGCATGTATGTAGTTGGTTGAGCTGGGAGGCTTAGTCAGCGCGCGGGTGTTGAATGGGATGGGGTTGATCGATGAGACATCAAATAATCAGGGTGGGATGATCTGAATTGGAGTTTCGTTGGGGGTGGAGGGAGGTGTGAAGGATATACAGGCCAGGTCGGCGAAATGGCAACGGAGAGATGGTGTCTATAGAATGCGGGTAGTCCATTCCATCGTCTGCGTTACATGTACAAGAATGGGACGTATCTACATACACTATCAGTACACGTCTGCAGGTTCATACACACAGACAAATGCCCTCCCCCAGCGTCTCCAGCGAGCTCCTCTACGCATACTTTTGCACATCTGCCATCGCATCTTCTGGCTCGCCGTCCATCGCGCCTTGCGCATCGTCGGGGGCCTGCGGTCCCGAGAACATCTGGGCGCGTGTTGCCTGCTCGTCGTCAATCTGCTTGGCGGCCCAGACCTTCCAGTTCTCCCAGCTGCGGTCTTCGAGTTCCATTCCGATTTCGAGCGGGCCCTTGCCAAAGTAAGCGCCAACGTGTAGCGCTTCTTCTTTGGCGACACGGCGTCGCAGGTCTTCGAGATGGCGGTGCTTGTAAAATTCGCGTCGTGCCTCGTCGTAGGCGGCGGCTTTGGAGAGGCCAGCGTGCTTCATGAGCCATATCTGGCGTTGCACGACGCTGTCTGGTGTTACTATATCGTTCTTGTTCGTTCTCATTCTTATTCTTTTGATGGCTATTTCAAAGCTCAAGAGTGCGGAAAGAGAGAGCATCTACCTCTCACCATCCAATTGCTTCCCCGGCTGCACAATTCGGCTCCAATCGTGCCCCTTTGCATCGTTGCCGCTGTCCTCCACAATCAACCGCGGCCTTGCCAGCTCCCACGGATGGTCCCCGAAGAAGTCGGTTCGCAATTGGTCTTCCTCGTAGCGGAGAGGCAGCGGCTGGAACATTTTGCTAGGCTTCTTGCCACGTCTAGGTTGCGGGGCGCGTTGTAGGGGTCGCGCGAGCGTCTCGCTGGGCGGTATGTCGCCGATGATGTTGTACCATTGGGGGAGGTGAGGGTTGCGTTTTGTGTCGAAGAGGGCCTTTGCAGTTTGCCGGACGCGCATCGGGCGGAAGTCGTAGCGACCCATGTTTTTATGGTCGTCGGCGTCGTCGTCGTCGTCGGGCGTAGATGTAGAAAGGTGATGATCTACCTATCTATATAATTCAAAAGTCGCGAAGGAGAGTCGGCCGACGGTACTTGCCGCAGCCTAACTAAGCAACCCAAGTAACTAACTAAGTAGTCAGCCAGAAAGTTTTGGCGACCAGTGCGCTCGCCTTCACGTTCGCAACCGTTTGCCCTTCCACCGCGGCTTCTTATCGGTCAATGGCTTTGTTCTGAGTGTACAAGAAGCTTTATCCCTATTCTTGACAATCAGAACAGCCGTTGCTCGCAAAAGTCGCCGCTGACACGATACACAATGCTCGCCCTCTCATGTCCCTCCTCCGCACCCTCGATCGGACCTCCGCAGTCTCCCATCCAGCTCACGCCCGCCCTTTTCTTACCTTTCTATGTCCAGCCCTGCACGATGATACCCCCTCGACCCGCCGTAGCTTCAGCAGGAGCTCGGTAAGCCGCCCGCCCAGAGTCACCAGGACCCCGAAGGAGTCGATGGACAGCTTCTTCATCCAGGCTCTAGCGCGGGCAGCGTCTTGTTCGGAGCACGCGCAACACATGTCCACGCTGCACAATACCGTCCCTTTTGCCTCGAATCACCACAAGACGCGTCGGAAGACCGTCCTGCGCGCTGCCGAGCGGAAAGAGTACAAGTCGACTAAGGCGAAGCCACAGGCACAGGCACAGGCACAGGCGCAAACACAACCACCAGCGCAGGCGCCAAAGTGGGAGGGAAAGGGCCCGATGAAGCGGGTGCGGCAGTTTGCAGTGAAGGAGCTGAAGGCCCTGGTCGACTACTATGGCATTGACCTCGAGACGCAAGCCGCTAAGGAGCCTGAAGTAGAGGACGACGGACTGCTGATATGGAACATTGGCGACGACCATGAACCTTCGCCTTTCAAGACCCCCGAGGACGGAATGACGGCCCAGAAACTCAAAGAGCTTCTCGAAGACCAGGAAACCCCGCACAAGGAAGTCTTCGACACATACAAGATGCTGTCCTACCCAGGGGTTGACTACCTGCAAACCGACGTGATCCGCGCCATGCTCCACCATCTCTCCGTGTTGGAGCGTCCAAGCTTTGTCGCCATGCAGCGCTTTCTCTCCATCCTCGATGACATGAAGTACGCACACATCCATATCTCGCGTTCCGAATGGACCACGGCCATCTACCTGGCCGGCCGCTTCATGGGCACCGTGACCGCCGACCAGCTCCATTCTGCCCTGATACTCTGGCGGGACATGGAAAAGCGCGCCGGCATAAAGGGCAATCTGGTCACCATGAATGTCCTCTTTGACATCGCCGTCAAAGCCGGCAAATACACTCTCGCAGAAACCTTCCTTAAAGAACTGCAGTCCCGCAAACTGAAATTACATCGCCACTTCCGCGTCTCCCTCATATACTACCACGGCGTGCTGCAAGACGGCAGCGGCGTGCGAAAAGCATACAACGACCTCATCGACGCAGGCGACGTCGTCGACACGGTCGTCATGAACGCCGTCATCGCCGCCCTCTTCCGCGCCGGCGAACCCGCAGCCGCCGAGCAAGTCTTCGAGCGCATGAAACGCCTCAACGCAACAAGATCCACCAAGCTTCCTCCCCCGCTCCCCTTCGACCCCCGGAAATGGCGAGGCCGGCGCCGACTGGGTCTCCACTACACCCACAACGCCATCATGCTCCGTAACCTCGACGACCCCGAAAAGCTAAAGGACCTCCAAAACACGGCCATCATTGCCCCAAACTCCCGCACCTACAGCCTCCTCATTCGCCACTCCGCATCCGTCACCGGGGACATGGACCGCATCATGGACCTCCTCTGCGAGATGGGGTACAATGCCGTTCCCCTTGAAGGCTCCATCTTCATCGTCATCTTCCATGGCTTTAACAAGTTTGGCGGTGTGCGCTACTCGGCGTGGACCAAGGCGCGCATGGAGCAGACGTGGGGCGAGTACCTTGGTGCGGTGCGGAATGGGCTCGATAGGACTTGGGTCAGTCGTATGTCCATTATCAGTGCCCTGAGGGCTTTTGCAAAGGTGGCGGATTCTGAACGTGTTATCAAGGCTTGGGAAGAGGTTAGGGAAATGTGGGCTCCAGAGGCTGATTCGGGGCAAGTGGAGGAGGTTTTGAGAGTTGTGAATGGGATCGTTAGGGGGGCTCGTCGTGGTGGCGGTGGTGGTGGTGGAGAAGAGGCTAAGAAGAAAAAGAAGGGATGGGGGTGGGGATGGGGACGGGAATGGGGACGGGGCGGGTGATGGGCTTGTATAGTCTGCTTGGGGACTTGTTTTTGATATGTGTATATAGACGGACTTTTTATGTTGTATGATATATTTTGCTCATATGAGAGAGGTAGTTATCGTTTTACCTTGTTTTTCTTTTCCAAACTTGCTTTGGTTTTGTGTATGAATGGATAGATGAATTGTATAGTCCATCACTCTATCTATCTATCCATCTATGTATTGTATTTTACTTTCGTTTCTTTTTGTACTTGTACTTGCACTTGCACTAATTAATAACTAGATACTCCGCGTCCCAATGCGCAGCACGACGGAGCGGAAAAACAACGGTCCGATAACCAAAAAGTCCCGAACGAACCGATGACTAATAACTAGTTAGTTGACTAAAATAAAAGAACCCTTCTTTCTTAATTACTTTTCACTGCGTCCTTGTTCCGTTTTCCTTCTTCACGTGGAGGGGAAAAGCGCGAGAGCACTTTTTTCTAATGCTGCTGCTTGTTTGAATTACTTTGCTTACTTACTTGCTTGCTTGCTTGCTTGCTTGCTTGCTTGCTTGCTCGCTCGTTCGCTCACGAGTGGTGGAACGCATCCAACTGACCGACAAGAGGGTTGGTTGTCACTCTCCAAACCCAACCGCCACCATCTCAATCGCCACAGAGTTGGACTCCCACGCTCTCCGCTCGTCATGTCGATGGATGATGATCGCATACGTGCGCAGGCAAGTAGACATTCCACACTACGTACAACGGCCCTTTCGAAGACTCGGCGACCTTCATTCTCCCACGGTCACGAGTTCAAATTGTCGAGCCTAGAGTGAAACTATAGGGATCTGCCAAGGTCCTGTCCCGCGCGTGTTGCAGAGCCAGAGGTCCTTGAGGCCGAGGATGGTGCTGCGTCTTATTGTTGGGGTACATTTCTGTGTTTTTCGTGTGATGTGTGATGTGTTTGTCTGTGTTTGTGGAGGGAGTAAGGGGGGGGGAGAGGCTGGGATTCCCTATTCATGTGCGTGATGCGATGTTGTATCAAGTCGAGTATGAAAGAACCATGAGTGGATTAAACTAAAATCTACATC
This sequence comes from Helminthosporium solani, assembly GCA_022560085.1. Classification (NCBI taxonomy): domain Eukaryota; kingdom Fungi; phylum Ascomycota; class Dothideomycetes; order Pleosporales; family Massarinaceae; genus Helminthosporium; species Helminthosporium solani. The sequence goes on from JAFISD010000049.1 coordinate 125,622, forward strand.
TCCTTCTTCCCACCCAGCCCCTTCTCCTTCTCCTGTCCCGCCTTAAACGCCAAAGGCTCTCCCTTACCTCCCTTCTCTCTCCCAGGCACAGGCGTCCTCGTGGCAAGCACCCACACCGCCGCAACCGCATCCGCCACCAACGCAACCATACTCGCGCACGCAATCCCCCAAACATTGATGCTCACACTGCCCAGCGGCGCCCGCGGGAAACTCAATATCCACTCCACATAGTACGGGATCCAGCCCGCTGGCATCCAGAACATGGGCACCTTGGCGAACCAGATTTGCAGCACGAAGCGTAGCCCTTGGGTGCCGAGCCAGCGGAGGGTGGAAACGGTGGAGGCGAAGGTTGAGCGGTGAGTTTGGAGGGAGGCGTCTGTGGGAGAGTTGGTCAGTCATTCAGCCATCTAGTGGATGGGTCGAATCGGTAGTAAAGAAATTACATCGTTTCAACAACCTACGTACCTAATTTCGTGTACTCTGCCACGGCTTCATTGTGCTTCCTATCTAGCTTCGCCCATTTTGCGAAACCTTGCTGTGGCGATGTATTTGCTAATTCGCGTTTCAGGCGCAGGATTTCCTTTTTGAGGAAGCGGGCTCTTTGGGCGGAGGTGGAGGTGGGGGTTGGGAGGGTGTTGTATAGGATCCAGAGCTGTTTGTATATACATGTTAGGTTTTACTTTTCTTTTACTTTTCATTTTTTTGGACATGTTCTGGGCTTAGAAGTTGTGGATGGGTATGGGAAGGGGAGTCGTGGGTGCGAAGGGGAAGTGGGGGAACTTGCCGGCTCATTGATCGTGTTTGCGTCTATGGTGTTCACGATATGCAGCGATAGCTGGAGGATGAACATGGCTAGGAGGAGCGAAGGCATGTTGGCGGCGGTTTGGGGTGCGAGGGAAGGGAGGTGGTTGTGGGTGGCTGGTTGGCTCAGCGCATCGTCGTTGTGGGGGAAGGAAAAGTGTCGTATTGTGTCCATGTAGGTGGGTGTTATGTCATAATTCAGATTTGGTGTTTGATGGTCTGTGCGCGCTTCGTTTGTGTACCCAAGTACACACTCCCCTCCACCTTATGCACTTGAACTCGAACTCTCGAGTTCTCTTCCAAATTTCAAACTTTGAAACTAGGTTTAGGGGGGAAGAGAAAGCGATAGTGTTTAAACTGCGGCGAGCATAATGAAAGTATCATGACTCCCTCGCCACCTTCTAAAGCAGACCTTCAGATCCTCGCTTACGACGCCCTGGATGCCTTCTTCACTAAACATCAAGATCAAGTGGTCGAGATAGAAATCCTTCCTCCAGGACTCGAACCCGAAGATGGAGTCTTCATGCAGGAGGGAATCAACATAGGAATCTCAAAGAAAATATTAGCCCTAGCTTTTCTCGAAGCTCGAGCGCGGTTCTTCAACGCGGTAGCAAGGGATGGGAAAGATGTGTATTCAGAAGTAAGTTTTCATACAAATGCCCTATAAATGAAGGTATACTCATACCATTAATCAGGAAGCTCTCAACACTACAAGAATCATATTATTATTCGATCCAGAGTATCTCACAGCAGCCAACCACCGCAAACGCTTCCTCCTCTACCACTACTCGAACCCTTCCACCCCAACCCCATCACCCGCCTCGCAATCCCCTAAGCACGAACTCCTCTTCTTAAACTCGATTCTCACCTCCCCTCTTCACCGACAATCAAAATCCCCCACCCTCTGGTACCACCGCTACTGGCTCCTCACCACCTTCTTCATCCCCCCAGACTCACCATCAACCCAAACCTGGCTCGACACCTTCATCGCTTCGGAATTCTTCGCCGTCTTGAGATCGGGAGAACACCATCCGAAAAATTACTATGCCTTCCAATATGCACGACGACTACTCGACCTTTTCGCTCCTTCTACGGAAACTCCTTCACCCCCCTCCATCGCTTCATCCTCACCCCCGCTCCGCTGCTCCAATACCACCCTCTCGCAAGCTCTAGAAAGGACAAAGACATGGTGTTTACACCACCCATCCGACATCTCGGGCCTTACATTCCTCTCCTTCCAACTGCGCAGGATTCCCACTAGCGAGGAGCGCGGAGCCGTCGTGAGTAGAATATTAGACTCTGCTATGAATTTTCATCAGCGAAATGAGTCTATTTGGAGCTTTGTCAGGAATGTGCTGGTTGATGGGACGCTGGGGAGGGAGGAATCGTCTTCGTTGCGTGCGCGGTTGCGGGCTGAAGTGGCGGGGCATGAGGAGCGGGTGAGGGGTCCGGATGTTGGGGGAGATGGGGGTGTGCTTCGAAGTGATGAGATGCTTGATTTGTATCGGAAAAGAGTTGTTGTGACGATTGAGTGGGTGGAAAAGAATTGTGTTGAAGAAGTGTAGATGGGCATGGTGGAATTATAGCACACTTCGATCTTTTCTTCCTTGTTCTTTCCATGTTTAAAAAGAGCGAGTGTGGGTTCGAGAGTTAAACCACTCGTGCTTCTTTATTGATAGTAATAGTAATGATGGCTCGTAAAAGATCTATGAGGACCCCCAGGCTGTTATGGTCATGTCTTCGAAACGCATTTCGCCTGCGAGCCACTTAAATCTCAAGTCAATGAGCGCTAAAGTCACAATGCAATGTACGAGCTAGGTGCATGGAATAGCGTAATGAAGTGTAAGACTATAAGAAAAAAACCACAAAGTATGTAAGTATTACATAACATGTTTGGTGACGAGGCTTTTTGGTTGGTCCAGTGTAGGAGGCTTGTTGTTCTGTGATACATGCCGCATAGAGACTGACTATTCAGGCGATGTGATTGAGTCTAGGCGCAATGAACGAAATTATTGGTGGAGTCCGTACTCGGGTGAATATATAAGTAGGACGCAAGAAGAACGAGAACAAGGCAACGATGATGAGCAGTGTGAGAGGTGTGAAGGACAGAAAGACGCTATGCTACTTTGGGCAGGTGCCTCGGTAGTCCGTAGCACAGCATCGGGCTGTCCGACCACTTTGTTCTCTCTTCCAATAATTATTTTTATCATCATGGCAAAGTGAAAATTCAATACTCATTGCTACACCAAATCACCGACGTGGAGCCACCTGAGAGCGTCTAGAGCTTCGCCAGCTCCCGCGATGGCCGAACCCATTGCTGCACCTCAGGACAGGTATCAAAATTCTCTGGGAAGAAGCGTGAACTCAGCAGCTTCTTCTGCACCTTGCCTGTGGCAGTCTTGGGCAGCTCGCCATCAATCAGTCGGAGAAGCGTGGGAAGCTTGTAGCCAGCGAGCCGGTCACGCAAATCCCTACGGACGTCTTCGATGGTCAAGACGAAATCACTGTTGCCATACGTTTCCACGAAGGCGTCAGTCAGTTCCTCTTCTTGGAGCGATATCAGAGCCGCCACCCGCTGGCCAAACTCCTCGTCGGCGACACCCACCACCATGGCTTCGGCAATGTATGGCAGAGACAGCAGTTCCCGTTCAATGTCGAGGGCAGAAATCTTGTAGCCGCCAGACTTGATGATATCCAGCGTCGCTCGTCCAACAATATAGTAATACTTGCCCTCTCGCCGCGCAATGTCACCCGTTCTGAAATAGCCATCCTGGTTGTGGGCGCGCGCCGTGGCCTCCGGGTCGCCCAGGTACTTGGAGAACATGTGCTACACGGCCACAATGATCAGCAAAAGAAAACATCTCAATGACCGGCGGCACGCTTACCGGGCTCTTGACGAGAACTTCTCCCTCGTCACCCCCCGAGAGCTTGACATCAATCCCACTCACGATCTCGCCCACCGATCCATCAGGCGCCCACTCGTCGTCCAGCCGGACCTTGAAGACTGCCCCGAACTCGGTGGCGCCGTACCTCTGGACGATGCGTTTCTGCATGAGTGTCGTCCAGAAGTCGTTTAGTGGCTGGGGAAGCGCCGAGGTGCCACAGAGGCATGCCCGGAACTGCCTTACGCCCGCGATATATGTCGCCAGCTCTTTGGGAGCCAGTCTCATCAAGGTCCGCTCATAATACCGTCTCATACGCATATATATGGTGGGGACCCCTGAGAAGAACGTCAGCCGCCTCTCAGCGTTGAGCGCGCCTTCTCTCCACCGCTCCCACATCCACACCTCATCGAAGCCGCCACCCCGAAACTCCACACGGCTACCCGCGACCAGGAACGGGAAGAGATTGATGCCGGTTCCAGTGGCATGGTGCACGGGTAGGACGTGCAGCATCACGTCGTCTTCGGTCAGCCGATAGTGGTCTGCTACCGACAGTGCACAGTCGAACACGAAGGAACGCCGCATGACGGCACCCTTCGGAGGGCCCGTGGTCCCGGAGGTGAAGATGACAACACTCGCATTGTTCTCCTCTAGTGCGCGGTCTGAAGAGATGAGAATGTCGGCGGCTCTCAGCGGCGGCGTCAATGTGCAAGGGCCGATGGGAACGCATCGAAAGTGCTCGTTGGACGTCGACAAAACACGCTTCTCCAGCATACAGCACTTGTCCAGGTCAAAGGAGCTGGCGAGAACCAGCGCAGCTTGCGATTTCTCGACAAAGTATACTGCTTCTTCCACAGCAAGCCCAGGCATTATCGGTACCGCCGCGGCGCCGAGCGCCAGAACCGCGAGCATGGCCACGGTGTACTCATAGCCGCCAGCAGCCACGATTGCCATGTAGACTTCATTTCTCGCGTCCAACGCCTCGACGGTTGCCGGATCCAAGGCGTTCAAAACGGTCTCCCGGAGGGCCAGTACATCGGACAACAACTCCAAGTACGTGCGTTGTTGGTTTAACCGGACATCGTCCACGGCGATTCGCACCGGCCTACGGCTCGCAAAACGAAGCAGCCGGCTGAAGAGGGGCTATTACGCATCAATTCACATCCGAAACAATCAAAGCAGATATTCATCGCCTGGATTTCGGGGCGTTTGAAGGCGGATATTCCCTACCGTGTTCGGAAGTACGTGGTACCCCGCATGCGTTCGAACCATGTATGTGCGATCCTCCATGTTGCGTGCATCAACCAATTTGCCGCATGCTCGCGCGCTTCTCTTCCTGTGCCTGCCTACCACCGCTATCTATATCTGGGTTTTCCGGTGCAACGAGTCACTCGGGGAGTGTCAGAAGCACATCCGGTGAAAGTCGGTATCTTTGTCGATCTGGGTCGCTATACCCCGCATTCGAACCTTGGTCCCGTTCGTTCACCTCCCTCTGCGAGTCCCTCTGCAAGGCTCCCACACTCTGCATTGCGATGAAGACGGGCATCGGACACTTCAGCAGCAGCAATCTTGGGAAGAGAAGGATCTCGGGACTCCCGCGGCAGAACATCGATACCAGCGCCGTCGCGGCATCGCATCACAGGCTGGCGTATGATCGACGAACCGCGCCCTGAATGTGTACCAAGTCCTATGTCTTCAGTTTGCATCATCATCATCTTCGATGACAAGTTCACCGTATCTTGGAGGTGCGGCCAGGACCACATGCAGCAATTCCACCGACCGCCCCTCCTGTGCACGCTTCGATTCATCGGCAGCATGCCCGGCTGTCCGCATATTGGTCGCACAACGTAATTGTTCTTTCTTTTTCTTCCTAAATCGATAAATCAGCTCTTCTTCAAGGCCATGTTGGCACAAGCATCGGACTTCATCCCAACGAATCGTTTTCCGCAGGACGCATGATCCACGGTTTCGCTACGAAGACAGAAAGCTGCTTGTTCACTTGAACGGTGAAGGTCCTGCATTTTGTGCCACATCTTCATGCCCGCAGGATCTGGTGTGGACCGTTGTGGCACAAATCACAGGGCGCTTGAAACCTCTTGGAGCCCATAGCGCAACAAGAGGCGCTGTTTTCGAAGGACGAGAATCCCTGCGGCGCCAAATCGGTGAGAGAACTAGTAATCGTCTGCAGCACGCATTACCAGTGTTGTGAGATTCGTAGAGCCTGTTTATGGAACCACGCGGCCGTCTCCATGACATGGGCAGGCCTCGTATGGCTGCTGGTCTTCTTGACTTGCATACTCGCTTGCTACGTGTTGCCCTGCATCGTTTGCGTGGCACCTGGAGAACCGTCCATCGACTTTGCCCAGCCTCGCCATATTTTACGTGCTGCGTCATAGTCAGCGACGTATGCCCTGATCACTTTGAGCGAGGCGATCCACGAACCTGGGGTGTGGATTTCACAATTCCACGTACGGTGGAATGTCCTCTTCCATCCTCCTACGGACAGCGTGGCGGTGTGCAAATAGCAGCATCGCTGTCTCCAGCCCGAGGCCTACCTGGGCCATACTTGTGGCAGAGAAGGCAGGCAGACTTTGATATCTCATGGCGGTGATGGTCAGCGGGTGAGGACCCCTACGTTTCAGCGTAGGCGGCTACCATGCATGTAATGGGAATGGGCGCAAGTGATCTGCCTTGCTAGGGTCAACGATCAAATCGAGTGACAGCGACAACATAAGCTCGTAATTTAACAGAAAGGGTGCTGACTCGTCTCAATCAGGGCCGACCATACAAGATGCAAGAAACGTCCAGGGCTACTTGGAGGCAGCCAGTATTACCAGCGGCACCATTTACTTTCATGGTGATAGTCAACTTACCGGCCAGCGGCGACGGCTCGGTCCTTCCAGCAAACCAAACAGGTACCAGTAGACGTTGCAAAAGCAGCGGCTGCAACCATGTCCAGCATCCTCAATAGCCTTTTGAAAGAAACGGGACCAGACGGCACGATCGGGGAAGACGGAACAGACGTCGGATTATTCTGGGATGCGGGTATGAACCCGGTCAAGAAGAAGCTTGGTCGGGGAAGCGGGACGCATCCGGTGAGTGTCAGCGTCTAAACCACATAGGGATGCTCGACGCTCGGGCGGTTCATGGCGAGGCGGCCGTGTGTGTAACACATCTCTTGTTGCGCGGCGGTGAAAGAAAAAGGACATCTCGTGGTTGAAATGCGAAGTGTTTGCTCTCCTCGTTGTCACACTTCACCATTGCTGTCATGTTCCATTGCTATGTGTGATTGTTGATCACCGTTGATCGATACATATACAGCCGCAGCCCCCGTTGGCGCCATGGACGCTACAATACCCAAGAAGATTGTTGCGGTGCGAAAACACTTCCTGTCGAAGTACATGATGATTGTCAAAACCCCCGCCCCCCGGATGGAGTCGAACACGCTGTACCTGTCCTCTCTAGATCAGAACACGGTCCGGGTTTATACGCAGGCGTTACTTCTATTCCCATTTCCAGATGGCAACCAGGCCGAAGCTGCCATCGCATTTCTCTCGGATGGGCTATGCGAGACACTGAAGAAGTTCCCCTTCCTTGCAGGCAAGTTACGCCTGGCCGAATCAGGGAAACTCATCCTCCGGTATCCAACCGAGATTGCCGATCCAAGGGAGTCTTCGATATTCGCCAAAAAGAGCATTCCCCTTTCAGCCGAGTTCCCCCACACCTATGAGGAGTTGAAGCAGAAAGGCATGCCACCGAGTGCGTTTCAACCCGAGATCTTCCGTCCAGACGACCTCCTCCACTATTCGGGTATTCCGGTCAACGGCGAGGGCATAGTCGATTTCACCAAGAGCGAGGCACCCGCCTTGAGAATCCAGGCAAACTTTATCCCAGGCGGCCTAGTCCTAAGCATGTACTACCATCACGCCGTTATGGACTGCTCTGGAATTCACAACTTCTGGAAGTGGTATGCGCACCATGTTTCAACTATTAGCAACTTCTCAAAGGGCATACTCGACGAGTCTCAGGGTATTGTACTTGCTGTCCGATCTAAGTCGACTTTCTGACCTTGATAGTCTTCCCAAATCAGTCAACGATGCGACAAGACCTGGACACACAGACCTCAACACCCCATAAAGGGGTACGACCAAGCGCGGAAGCCTACATTGACGGAACATATATGTATCCCAAGACACTTCCAGAGGGAACTCCATGCACTCTACGATACTTTGCCATTTCAGCGCAGCGTATACGCGACTTCCGCGATACGCTCAAATGTCACTTCCCGGAGAACTCACCGCCGACTATCTGCAATGTGCTGGCTGCGTTGGTGTGGACCCATGTGACGCGTGCAAGAGCTGCGAGAATTGGTGACTGCGGGCAGCAGGAGACGGAGATTGGTATTGCCACGGACATGCGCCGACGAATGGACCCGCCGCTGAGCCCAGACTACATGGGTAACATGGCACCGTTTGTCAAGGGCTCGATGAAGGTTATGGACTTTCTGCGAGAGGATCGGTGAGTTGTTTCTTACTCGCATGCCAATCTCCTAGCTTGCATGCATTCACAACTTAGTTCGGCTTTGTGCAACTTGAGGAATCGGTGTAGGTAGTCTAACAAGTACGCAGCGTAACGGAAAAGACCGTCATTCATGCCATTCACACAATCAAGCAAACAATCGGCAAGGTCAACAACAAATGGGTGCAAAGCCATTTGACTTTCTTTAGGTCCATCGAGGAGGTCAAGGATACAGAATGCGCCCTGGGCTTCCGCTTCGGTCTCGACCTCTACATTACATCATGGATGAATTTTGGAGCAGATATCCAGTGGGGCATTCCAGGAACAGATCTGTGTTCTCACTCGCTTAACGGACGGCCTGACTTCATACGCAAAACATACGGCCCCGCGGATGGCGGCATCATGATCATGCCACGACGTCGCAGTCTTGTGAACGGGAAAGAAGCCCCGTACGAAGTCATGGTCCGCCTGGCCACCTGCGATATGGACACACTCTTGAACGAAGAGGCCGGGCTTGCGAGCTGGGCCGAGAGTGTCATCGACTAGGACGTTTCACCGGCGCAATCGTCGCACACAGTATGGGGTGATGGTCACACAGTAACGTGTTTATGGCACATGGGTGACGTGCATACGTACCTTTACACGTATGCACCGGTACGCGTAGAGTTTTTAAAGAGAGAGCGGTATTCAGACGACGGTACTACGGCGCGTACTCGGCATTTTCTAGGGTTGTATGCATATGGGATTGGAAAAGGGTTTCATTAAGTTTTGGGTTGGGGCATTTGATATCCTGTACAATTAGCTGGCATTTGTGGGGGTTTTGGAACGGTGCTGGGATTGCTTCTTCAGTGGAAACCTTGTTTGGCCAAACTGCATAATATGTCCACATCGGATGGTTGATACCGATCCCGACTGTGTTTGCACAGTTTCTTCACAGTGAGTGATGCATCTGGAGTAGGGTTGGGAAAAGTGGCCATTGTATTGTACGGAGACTGACTGGCCTTAGTAGGGCTGAACTAGTTACTGGGAACTTCGTCTCCACCATTTCTGCCCAACAAGTTCCAACGTCCGCCCCACCGACTTCGTCTCACAATCCCGCACTCTCGCTGTGATCCCGTCAATCTCTCATCCCTCGTATCTCACGTTGTCTGGAGCTCGCTTACTATGTAGTTAGATGCCCCATGTCGCCATTTAAGGCGCCCCTGCACGGGCATTTCCCGAGAAATACCGACAGTGAGGGGCTTTGGATGACGTTGTCCATTGAAGTGTCACGGCGCGGCTACGGAGTACTGTACGATGTAATGATTTCTGCGTGTATACCGAGGCCCTGGAAGTTTCGCATAGAATGACTCTCTTAAGTACATGGTATGTGGTAATGGAGAGCTTCAGGCTCCAACCACGGACAGTCCAGCAACTCAGTACACCGCCACTGTATCCAGACACGACCATTCCTACCGTTTAGGACATGCATGACTTCACCGATCAACTCAAGCCTCGTTACGATGACGCTGTAGCATTGCAGGACGAGCGCAACGGCTCAACCGTCAACGTGGACGAACTGGCCCGGCATCTTCTCTCCCGCGATGGGTTCCTGGATCGCCAGGATAAAGTCCTCAGAGTCCTTAGCAAAGAGAAGCTTTTCGATAAAGACCAACAGTTGAATCCGTCGCGGCCAGATCGCTATCGCCTGGGGCTTGGCCGCGCAAAAGCCATCCAAAGGATCGTCAGGCGGGAGGGGTGGGACCATGAGGATTACAAAATGGCGGAGTATCTCAACGACGAGATGAGCCCGTTCTATCTCCACATGACCATGTTCGGTACGGCCCTGCCCTGTACCAAAGTACATATGTACTCCGTACATACATGTAAATTACTTTTAACGTCGTACGATGCGGGTGGGCTGACACCGATATTGTATGCATCCAGTCACCACGATACGGGAGCAAGCGAGCGACCAGCAAAAGAAATACTGGATGCCCAAGATCTTGGACTACGACATCATTGGCTGCTATGCACAGAGTGAGTTGGGCCACGGCAGCAATGTGCGCGGGCTCGAGACGACGGCAACCTGGGATCCGACCAAGAAGGAGTTCGAGATCCATAGTCCGTTTCTGACAGCAAGCAAGTGGTGGAATGACGCCATGGGAAGAACCGCTACGCATGCTGTACGTCAACTCCCAGCCGCCCCTGGTCACTCTATACGTAGGGCTGAGGCGGACGCACGAAATTGAAACATTTCTTGACCGAGGGGTGCAGATCATCGTGGCACAGCTCCTACTGCCGAAGCCGAACAGCCGCACCGGGACGGCGCCAGCAAATGAGACTGTGTACGGCTCCAGCTCCGACGGCCAATCGTCCGAAGACGTCGACGACCAGTACGAGTCTCACGGCCCGCAGGCCTTTGTCGTGCAGATCCGCGACCAGAAGACCCACTTGCCACTCGATGGCATCGCCGTAGGGGACATCGGCCCGAAGTATGGCTACGCATCCATGGACAATGGATACATGCTCTTCGACCATTTCCGCGTTCCCAAATCGGCGATGCTATCTAGATACGCCGAAGTGTCGAACGAGACAGGAGTGCTGATCCGGCGAGGCCATCCAGCTGTAGTCTATGGCAGTTTGACCTTTGTACGTGGTCAAATCATCATGCACGCGCGTCTAGTGCTAGCACGCGCAGTAACCATTGCAATAAGATACTGCTCCATACGACGGCAATTCCATGACCGTGATTCCAAGCTATCTTCCGCTAAGGAGCCCGAGATGAAGGTGCTCGACTATCCCATGGTACAGATTCGCATTCTGCCTCTGCTTGCTGCAACGTTTGCTTTGCATTATACGGGCGAGTACATGTACGAACTGTATCACGGCAGCAGACAAACTATCGAAATGGGGGATTTCGGTCCGTTGGCCGAGTTGCACGGCGCGAGCAGCGGTCTCAAGAGTTTATGTACTATGCTTGCGGCTGACGGGATCGAAACGTGCAGGAGGGCAATGGGCGGGCATGGTTTCGGAGGTGGGAGTGGATTGGTCGGATTGAATGCGGAGTGAGTTGTTCGATTACTTTTCTACAGTTGTTGTTGTTTATATTCGGGCCTTCTTTGCGACGACATCAATACCCATGGTGCCATCCATGGCTATTTTAGTCGACACACACCGACATTCACATGCCACCTACTTATTAGATACATGTGTATGCTGTACATGCGATATCAGACTCCAGATATTCGTCGTGCAAAGTACAATGGCTACGCTAACCTTGTTCCAGCTACCTGTCCAAACCCACCGTCGAAGGTGACAATTGGATGATCACCCAACAAGTCGCCGCCCACTTAATCAAAAAAATGACAAGCTGCATCACAAACCCCGACGCCACTCCCAAAGACCCAACAGACCAACTCTTTCAATCCTACCTCCAAACCCGTACCCACCGTATCCCGCAATCTGTCCTCCACCCCTCCACCCACACCATCAACGACCAAGCCATCGTAGAGATCTTCAAATGGCGGGCAGCAGACCTCTCCTACCACGCCTACCACGCCCGCATCGTACAGAAGAAACCCTGGACCAGACTAATGATACAACTCCACGAACTGAGTCGCGCATACTCGGAACAAATCCTCGTATCCACATTCCACAATGCATTAACCACACCTCCAACTTCCACCTCCACCTCCTCCCCACCCCTTTGCTTCTCCACCTCCCAAGTCCTTCGCTCATGTTTCCGTCTCCACTCCCTCCACACACTATCAAACTCCCTCTCCTCCTTTACCCAAACACTCGCACTCTCCCATTCATCTGCCCCGTCCCTGCCAGATTTGATCCTTGACCTTATGGCTGAGATTAGGCCGCATGCCGTGAAGTTGGTGGATGCGTGGAGTGTTCCCGATTGGTTGCTTAATAGTGCGTTGGGGAGGAGTGACGGTAGGGTTTATGAGGAGTTGTTTGACATGGCGCATAGGAGAAATCCGTTGAATGAGGTGGTGTTTAATGTGGATTGGAGGAGTGAGGAGATTGAGTTGGGGAGTGGGGTAGGGGTTGATGTTGGGGGGGAGGGGGTAGGACCGCGGGGGAAGCGGGGGATGGCGAAGCTTTAGTGGGGTGTGGGGTGTTGGTGGTGTGTATCGAGTTGGTATCTAGGTATATCGTTTGTAGCGCTCGTGTAGTCGTTTTTCTTTTGAATAAATTGCTACTTTTCTTTCTTTCTTTTTTTCTTTCTTTCTTTCCTAGCCGGGGTCGAAGAGGGAAATGTGGAGAATGATCGCGGTGAGAATGTTGACTTCTTGACTTTGGGCTTGGAATTGACTTCAGGGTGGATTTTGTGGCTGGGGAAATGGTATGTGTACCATATTGAATTGGAAAGGTTTGTGACATTCGAATAGAAGGAATAGGAATACTAATCGTGATTCCCAACATTGACATGTATATCTATCCATCGTAACAGAATTTGTGGAAATGGAGACTTTTTTTTAGTAGACCTCTTACTACAGTATCTTTGGAGTTCTATTAAGCTGGGAAACGGTGTAGAGAGTTTTGAAATGGATCTAGTTGGAACAGACAGAATTGTATACATAGTGTAAAAGCTGTTGTCTTGTTATAGAGGTGAAACCAAGCACCGTATCCAGTATCCACGCTAGCGGTGAAGATACGTGCGATATATAGCAGTGGTTGACTAAAGAACAGGTCCGGACTACGCAGTAGGGTTTTCAATGATGATTAGATAATGTGTTTTTGTGGGAGACTTTTAAGGTGTTGATTACGTTCTAAAAATAATTGTTAGAATCTTGTATAGTGTTTTCGAAAGTATAGCCGTGGTTCTCATACATCGGAATAGGCATGTTAACGGTTCGGTGGCTTTCTGATTTCTTGTTGTAGTCTTGATTACAGGAGTGACGAAACACAAGCTCAACTTGATGCGGCTAATTTTGTGAAGTGGAGGTTATTTTTCCATCACTGGTTCTATTTGCTGAGTGGTAATTACCCACAGGTAGAAAATTTAATGTACATCTATATACCTAAGTGCCAGATGAACTGATAGCTCTTCTGAGAATCATCCCCAAATGAATTACTGCCACCATCTTACAATTTTAATCCTCCCAACTCAGCTCCCCTCCTCAGACCCAAGTTCGCTTGCAACCCACCCACCGACACGTTTTGAAACGGTAGGCTCTCAGGCTGACAAATCGTTCCCTCAAGAGGCAAAGTAGCGTTATGAATATACTGCGCAAGATATCCAAAGGTACATCTCGACATCGTACTTCCAGAAGTATGACCCACTGCCTCTTGAACCAGCAACCCCGCGCCTCCAAACTTCGACCGCATTTTCTTAGCCGACAGTAGCGGCGTGACGGGATCGATGGTATTGCTGACAAAAAGAATGGGAATGGATGTGTTAGGCGCTGAAGGCGTACCAGTGAAGATTTGAGAAGGCGGACCACGGATGTTGATTCTGCGACATGCGAGTGGGAGGAAAGCCCATGCTTCGCCTGTGTAGTGTGACTGGTTATATAAAAATTCGACATGGTTTACGTAGTCGTCGTACTCGTCGAGAAGAAAGCGGCCATTGGCATCGTTGCACAGAGTAAAAGGCAGTGGTTCCCAGTCACCGACTTGAGGGATTTGAGTAGCTGGATTACATGACTCTGTGCGGATTCCAGTTCCCGTAAGCAGTGCAATTTGGTCTGCTTTTCCTGCCTCGATGGCGATTAGACCCTCTGCTATTTTGGGGAAGTACACGTCCGGTGCGTAGATGGCGTTTAGGAGCTGTTGTTGGTAGTCTTTGTAGCGGAAGATTGAGGGGAAGTCGGAGAGGCCTGGTGTACCGACTATAGCGGGATTCTTCTTTAAATGGTCAATTACGGTGTCGTATCGCGCTTTGATGGCTTCGCGAGAGGGTGCCCAGAATGCACAGTTCGCTGCGCCGCTGGCGAAACAGTAGGTGAAGAATGACTCAACGGCTGCATCGGCATCGATGAGATTGTTTTCCCATTTCCCTTGGTAATAGTCTTCTCCATCTACCACTCCGTCTAGAATCATCCGGCCGACGCGATTGGGAAAGAGAGATGCGAATGTCGATCCAAGAACTGTTCCGTACGAAGCTCCCCAGAACCATAGCTTGCTCTGCGATGCATCTTCACCTTTGGATTTTGCCAGCAGCTCTGTATAGTGCCGCATGTCATTTGCTACAGCGACGGTGTTTACGTATTTTGCGGACGAGTTGCTGGAGGAGTGGACTTTGCTGCACCATTCACCGTTTGCACCGGCACGGTTCCAGCTTTCGACGAGCGCAGTGGGATTATGTAAATCCGTTGGAAGCATCGACTCTTTTTCGTACAGAATTTTTGTGTGATGTTGGCCGGGGAAACAGGAGATATCGGGGCCTGAGTTGTTCACACCGCGAGGATCGAAGCCGATGTAATTATTTTGGGTGCCAGCTACGCCGATGAAGTAGCCGATGGCTTCGAGCAGGAACGATACACCTGAGCCTCCTGGGCCTCCTGGGTTGACGAGGATGTCTTGTGCAGGTGTGCTGTTTGCTGTGTTGGATGGCGGGGCTGTCCATTTGATGAAGGCAATGTTTGTTGTGCCTGCGGACGTGTTGTTGTAGTCCAGAGGAACTGTCAGGCGCATGCAGGTGTAGTCGTCGAAGCATGGAGTCCAGGAAAGGTCTGCAGATGGTGCGATCTATCGATGTAATCAATTTACTGCAATTTTGAAGAATCGTACGGAGAAGGGTAAGATTGGGGCCCCGTACCTTTGCCCAGTCATGCACCATTGGTTTGCTAGACTGCTTCTTCTGTAATGGTGTCGCAAGAGTCGATGATGAACATATAGACACCGAAAAAACGGCAAATGAAGAATACCTCATCTTATTGATTGTCCAGAAAAGTTACCGTCGAGTGATGATAAGTTGAGTTCGAAGCTGTAGTACATCTACATCGCCGTCCAGACTCCTCTTCTTTATACTCGTCATCTCCCATGAAAATTCGCAACAACTTCCAAACTCAACATTGAGCCTCCACAAGGGCTACAGCCCTTGTAGCCATCTACCTTGTTCTGCTATGCCGATGTACTAACTGCACGTAGATCAGGCGCCTAGATTCCCAACGCCCTTATTCGTCAAATGTGGAATTGAGTAGGATGCCTCGTGAGATAGTTTGATGAATACGAGGTAGAATACGTATACTGTATGCATATCGAGGCTCATAGAGGCGCCCATTACGTCGCGGGTGGTGGCTGTGTATTCTACATCTGTATTTCCTAAATAGGCTAGGCCCATCCGAACATGCTAACCAAAGCTGGTATCGGCGCATATTCATTGCTGTAAGAAACCGACTGACAAGACTTTCGATGTCATTATCGAGATATCTGGGAGCGCCATACGGTGTACTGTTTGTGTCTATGTCGTAGCTTCACCGCAGATGACCCGCAGATAATCGGCTGAGGCTGAGGCCATCGTACCACAAGGCGAACAAAACACAACCGTACGTAAACGGTAAGACAATAAGGGTTAGCTTGGATACTTGTCATTACCACGCCCTACGCAAACGCTTATGCACAAAAAAAGAAAGTCAATGAGGTTAGCGGGAAGGCCGATTCCGTGCGGTGACGCGGTGACGCTGCGAAATAAACTGATGAGTTGGTTGCCTGAACAGTCGGGCAATCTACCAGACCCGTCTAAACCGAGCTATCAGTGAACATAGCTACAACATAATCAAATATGCAGGCAAGGGTATAGGCTGAAAAGATTGATTTGAGTCCAGCTCCCATTCAACTACAACCATTTACAAAAAGATTATAGCCTCCATTTGGGCTTTTCAGGACTCGAATCGACATTAGTCTCGACGCCGACAAGACCCGTCGCTGCTCTGCTACCAAAGGGATCAACCTGCGCAACCATATACGGATCCTGGTAATGTTCGCTAGTCCTGCGATCTCTTCTGCCTTTGGTACTGTTAGGCCCAGCCTTGTCACTATTTGGTAACGATAACTCTCGCGTCAAACTTGCACGCGAGTTCGCGCTGTTGCTCTTCATGCTACCTTTCCTGTCTGTAGGCATTTTGGAGCCATCCATCTCGTATTCGTCGTCGAGCCGACGGTGCTCAGTAACATGAACTTCGCGTGTAACAAAGATTGCGGTGAAAGATTTCTCGATGTGAGGCCAGAAGACGGGTATGCTGGCGCACATTATGGCCAAATTGATTTCGAGACAGGAAAGGATAAGGGTGATCGGCGCCCACCATGTGAAATCAATGTATGGAACCGTAGCGGCGCGGTTGGCGATTATGGAGTGGAGGCGCCAGATCGAAGTCATGACAACTCTAATCAACCGTTAGTTGATAGGAGGATTCGAGCCGGAAGCTGCTTACATGGCGCCGATTGCGAAGATGCCTAGCAGTGAATACACACTAGTTTTCCGCAAATTCGGCCTTGAGAAGAGCACTAATGGCGTGGTGAAAATGGCAATATCGAATACCATGTTCAGCGTGGTATGGGCTTGGTACAAAGCAACAAATTCATTTATCTTGAAGAAATTGAAGGCGAAACCGTAGCATTTTGCGTTGGGGAACTCATTTCGTCGCCAGAATGCCCTCACTGGAAAGCCTGGGCATGGTCAGTGAATGTTGGGTGCGTATATTATCTTGATGAGGACGGAGACCCATACACGGAACCCAAGCCAAGAAGCCGAAAGTCATACCCCACAACGTGACAAGAGCAAAGAGAAAGAGACAGATCCAGCGCATGGTGCCGGCTTGAAAGATACGCAGGTATTGTAACAAGAGCGACATCTTGATGATAGCACTCTCGGTCACGTAGCATGCGTTCTCCAAGTAGAACATCTTTTTTCGGGTTAGTCAAGTCATCAGAGAGAATTACATGGTAGCATACCTTTTGATAGTTTGTCATGTTAGCTGCACCAATATAGAGGTAATGATGTCCAAGCCCACGTCGGACAGCTGTGGAAATTGTTAGCATATCCGATGAGACATGCTAGATCACTATCCCACTTACTATACATTACGAGGGAAGCCGCCGCCGTGTTCAGGAATGCGGCCACGATGACAAGAAAGTCGTCCCATCCAGGCTCTCGCATTATACGAAGCCGAACATACATGCGCAAGGCTATCGCCGTCCACGAAAAAACCTATACCGCCTGATTAGCACATTACGTCCACCCTCATTATCTGGGGAAATATCTACTATAAACGGTATGATGGCCCCGTATATTGTCGCTGGCCGATTTGATAAAGGGAGTGGTTCATTTGGATCAGGTGCACTCGCAATCATGTGCTCCATCAACGCTTGATAGGAAGCCAAACTCGCCATCGTTGCGTCGAAGCTGGCAACGATTTTTTTTAAGGTAATGTGAAGTGTGGAGAAGGGTCCGAGAGAAAATCAGCCTAAATTCATTGATCCGTCTCTTTGAACAAACGGGTCGGATCGCAAACCCCAGGGCGCGTTCTTCAGGGAAAAGTCCCGCTTATCAAGTTCCTCAAGATATCTCACACAAACGCACAAGCGGCATATTGTATAAGCAGAAGATGTGATGGGTGGCACGGTGGCAGCGTCTTGGGCTGGGGATGCTACTAGCAGGAGGATTAAAACGACGGACGATGAGACTAGCGAGTCGTGGGGGGGGGGGGGGGGGGGGGGGGGCGTGTGGTGGGGGGGGGGGGGGGGAGCATGTGGATTGCGTGGATTAGGTGGGGGGTTGTACCGAAGTAGGCT